>DWDU01001036.1:0-15812 GCA_018245575.1 Jemadia suekentonmiller
GCCCGACCCGGGAATCGAACCCAGGACCTCCCGATCGGCAGTCGCACTTGCAACCAACACGACCAACGAGGCAGTCTTATTTTAAATTGTCAAAGGTACTTATTCTGAATATGTAAATTGTATATGGTATGTCATACAAAGATAATGCGGTATAATTGTTTTTATAAGCACCAACTCTTTACATATATGTACAAATATGTATATATTTGAACTATCAAATAATATTATTTGCTTAGGCACTTAATTAAATTTATCCATCCCACATTTATCGTTCTACATCCCTGTGGGCGATCTGCGCATATCAACTTCTGTATAATATGGAACATCTTCTAATCTTTCATAAATATACTATAGATCTAAGTTCGTTATTGTATTTGAATGCTCATAATAACCATTCGAATTAAATTCCACACTTAAAAAATAAAATAAAACTCAGGTAATTTTGTTCAATTACTTAAAATGTGGACTGTGACATGTAGTATCAGATTTTCTAGACATACATGTATCATGATGTACTTGACAGGACCTACGGTACAAAATTTCAAAATTATTATATCAAAATATTAAACAAATATGATATTTATTTGTATAACTATTATTATTCCAATAAACTCTTATAAATATAGAAAATATATTTTTTGATTAATTATCAATGTAAATATTAATATTACTATAATTATGTAGGTACATTATAAATTAACATGTCCGTGTCGGGGCGGACTAAAAATAGAACATTCACCGACCCTGTCTCGGGATACAGGGTGTCGTAAGATGCAACTAAATCCGGCGTGGGAGAACGCGGTATGGCGCCGTCTGCCTAGGCGCAAGTAAATGCCCCGGCCGACTACGGGAAGCAACGTGGGCAGTGCGTGAAGCTATGCTTTGCGATTCCCAACCCGCATGTCCAGCGTGGGAATTATGGGCATAGCCCCTCAGGTGTGGCCTCTGCCCAGCTGCGGACTTCAAGCCTGATAATGATGATGCTAAATTAACAAACTTTGAATTGAATTATCATTTATCAAAATTGAGCATGTCATCGGTAATTGCGAAAACACTAATTCAATATTTTATTGGCATAGCCAAAATCTCAGAAATGTATTAAAAATCTGTATAATCATAATCAGATAACTCTTTGTCCCATTGACAAGATTAAAACTGAATAAGGAAATTTGAAAGGATACCAGATTAATTGATTCAGCGATGTTCCAAATGAATAAGTCCCTTTAAAGTAATCAAAAACATGTTTTACTTAAGTTTTGGATCTACTTTAGTAATGAGTATTTTAAAGTTTATCAACAGCTTGTCTTAAGAAAAATGATAGTTTTGTGTAACGAAATGAGTCTAACACCTCGAAAAAGCAAATAATAAAAAATATATCAACACGTATTCACTTTCGCAATTTTAAAATCGAATTTCAGAAAACATCAAAAGCTTTTAGAATCGAATCGTAAAAATTCTATCAAAGCCTCCATTTGACTTGAGCTGATAGGAGCGGATAGTGCCTACGCTGGCCTCTGATCCTTATCTTCTTCGTAATAAGGTCTAGAATTTTTTGATTTCGTAATTGTGGCTCCACTGCTCCAGTTCGGAGTTCCATCGTCGTTTCTGCTCTCGACTCTCTAGAGCTCTTCAGAGTTCGAGTTGGCACCAAATTTTAGGTCTCAACGCTTCTCATTAGGCACTGCTTACCGACTGAGACAGTTGGGTAAGGACGGTGGCGGGCGGGCGGTGGGGCGAGAAGTGTCGGCGCGCGAAGTACACCATTGTACTAAGACGAAGCGTTTTGTTTCAAGTATCTTTATGTGCGCACTGTACACACTCATCTACTTTTATAGGGTGACTTAGAGGCTTCGCCACTTACTGATATTACCATTTCACTCAAGTTACTAATTTATTCACATTGAACGGATATACATAAGACTTGGCTTATACCTCAGAGGGCGTAGTTACTTGTGTTACTACGCAACATGGACATCACACTCAAATAAATCAAATCGTTCTTTTATTGAGTATTCCTGTTATTGGATATTTAGAGACAGTTTCAAAGAAATACTTTTGTCTTATTGAACTCTTTAGATATCTTGTAGCTTACTTCTCTGTAACCATGTCGAGTTTATATGGTCCTCAAATTTGGTGAAAATATATTTTAATTTTGAAATTATTTCAAAATTAACTTAAAATCTTTCAGATCAGAATTTCTATAGTAAAGATTTAGAATGTCCGCTATATAATGTTTTTAAGTTTAGTCGATATTCATGTTATTATGACTTCTGTTATAATACTCGTATTTTATGATATAAAAGAATAGTATTGGAATCAAGAATGAATCAAATAAGAAACAAACTTAAAAACTAATTTACTGTGTTAGAAAATGTATAAGCAATTTTATCTTTCGCTCATTCAGAATTTTTATTTTATACTAGATAAAAAAGTGTTATTATGAAAGTTGACGATAAAATTAATAAACTAATCATGGAAATATTACTTTTCTCATAATGTTTTTCTTAAACTATCAAACTGTTGTAACGAATAGCGCCCAAGTTTTCAAGACACAAAACTTAAAATGTTTAGTGCAGTAGGACAGACTCATTTCATCACCAGATTAATTCTTGCCTGCGTGATTGACACCATATACGAGTATGTCCTATTCATTCCGACATCAATAACCTGAAAATGATCCATTTTCAGATTCACATCCGGCGGGCCTCAACTTTGTTACAGTGGATATTGATTTCCTGAAAGCTCGCAACATTGTTTCGCTTAACTTGAAATTAACGCGTAATTCGATATCGGCGCCATTCTTCGCACCTTCCATCGCATATTAAAGTAATTTTCATATATTAGAAATTCCTTTTCGCATTATAAAACATGCTTTGCTTAGCGAAATACTTAAAGTAATGTAGAAAATCTAATAATGTCGACATTCTGAATATGTTGTGTGAGTATATAGAAATATGTTATATAATATGTAAAGATGTAGGTACTATTTAGTTTTCTCCGTCTGTGCACCTTCAATAACATTATTAAATATGTTTATGCTATCATCATACCTAAGTCTACTGCACGCCATAAATCTCTCCTGAGGGGATTTTGTAAATAATTCCTGCGCTGGACGAGCGGGTTCGGAATCGCAGAGCGCGGCCTCTACGCATCGCCTGCGCTGCTTCACGTCTTACCTACACCTCTCCAGAGGTCCTGGGTTCAAATCTCTGGTAGGGGGTAATAAGTAACAAGAATTATTAAAGAGTTAGATCAATTTAAAATATTTTATACTTATTCGTGATAGTGTAGAGAGAATTTATTTTAAATGATGTAAATCTTATTTAACCCACATCTGTTATTTGATCTCATTGTGATAATGCACGTTCTCAGACAATTCAGAGTCGATTGAAAAAATGGCAGACGACTAATGTTCTAGAACTGTACGTACCACATTATTAACTTGTATACTTCACTTATGGAGTACCCGTCATTATAAAATTCATATATATGGATAATGCAAAATTGTCCTTCCTTTTAACAATTTGATTTTCTCTACTTTTGTATGTTATAGAAATGGTCAAAGATTTTGCACGTTATCTGATATTTAATGGTTGTTGACGAACCGATCTGCAAAACGCCACAGTGTATAATATGCAGCAATGAACCGAGATAGGTTGCTAATCGTCACGACGATATAGAACCAATATCAAAAAATACCAAACTAGATAAGTCTCGTGTTGTAGCGGGTAAGTACCACGTCCTGACTGAAATAAAACGTTTTCAACTTTTTTCATGCTTTCGATCGATTATGCATTTGTCAGGTAAAACATAATCCGACGCGGTCGTTTCTGCACGATGCAAATGATAAAATAGCTTATTTTGTGTCATGACGGCTTTTATATCATAACTTGTTCAGCCTGTGACAGATGTCATGTAACATGAGACTGTCACGAAAGTTCGTGATAGTATCAAATGAACCTGTATCTGGGATCTACAAGGCTTTACTTGCCCTACTTATATTTTGCTGCCGTCTTTTTACCGCGTTGTTGTAGGGTAAAATATGGTCCAATTAATGGAAGATGTTTTACGTATATCTACATTTCAATGGAAATTTGTTTAGTAATTTTCGTAGGTTCCGTATACTGATGGTAATAAAGGTGTACTGTAAACCTAACATATTATGTCATTTATACTCAATGTTATTATGTACTATGAGCTGTTAGTTGTCGGTGCTCAGTAAAGATACATTCTCCGACCCCTTCCGGGTTACAGTGTCGTAAGAGGCGACTAAATCAGGGCTGGCATATTACGGTTTGGCGTGATCGGCTTTGGCACAGATAAATGCCTTCGCCAACTATGGGCAGCAACACAGGCGGTGCGGGAGGCTGTGCTCTGCGTTCTATCCGCATGCCTAGCGTGGGGTTTATCGGCATAGCCCCTTAGGGGCGGCTTATGTTCAGCAATGCACTATAATAGGTTGCTGGTGATGATGATGCTGTTCACCGGTTGCTAAATTCTGAAGAGAAATCTGTCATAGCTCCTAGCCCACACGTTGTACTATAAATAGTGTCAATCGATTAGTACGTAGTGAATACAAAGTTTGTAATAATAACAGATGTTGGTAGTGAACACATTGAAAAGCAACGAAAATGAATTGATGTTATTATTAATTTATGTGGAATATTAATTAGTTAACTCCACGCACTTCCTAGAAATTTATTTCATTGTGGCTTTGGTTTTACACAGACGTCCCACGCACTAAGTAAAAATAATTCCATACATTTAAATGTATATTTAAATGTATTGAAATGTCAACTTATCTATGTTCATACTCCCTTTTTAACAAATAAACATGTATGTTTGACTGCCTCGTTGGTCGTGTTGGTTGCAAGTGCGACTGCCGATCGGGAGGTCCTACGTTCGATTCCTGGGTCGGGCACTATAGAATTTTTCTAATTTAGATTTTCTAGTAATGGCTCGGAGTCTGGGTACGTGCCCGATGCATGGCAATAGGCTCACCAGCTATTCCATAGTGGGACGTAAACGTAACTGGTGAAACGTGGGAATGTTCTACATTCCTGTGCCTATCTTTTCGGGGATTACAGGCGTGTTACGTTTACGTTTAAATAAAGCCTCATAATAATGAAGCTCATTATATAAACATTCATTTAATGGATACAAACGCAATAAATCATTGAATATACTTTAAAAACACTTCGCCATCACCATAAACGTATCAAAGTACAAAGCCCTATATTACCGATCAAAGATGTTTCACCATCACAATAGTCTGCCCTTATTCAGTAGGATGAATGACAAATAGGTTATTTTCATACTATTATATTAAGAAAATCGGAGATTTAGAGTGTTTATATCCATGTTGACCTTATTGAGATAGATGGAGTTCCAAGTGCAATATTATTTCTAATAATGTTTTTGTGTATTAAGGCCCGATCGGAAGCTCATTTGAAATTCAAATTTTCAAAAAGGTTGACTTGCTTTTGAATAGAAAATTTTGTAACAGTATTATTTGTTTAGAAGGTTCATCAAGGGTTAGTCAAATGTTTTAACAGATTGAACCCCTACATTATACACTGTTATTACGAAGTTTGTGTTCATTTTCTTTACTTATATTACACTCCTCTGCCTACCTCTTCGGAGATTACAGGCGAGATGTTACGTTATTACGTTTTATTTGTTGATGAAAACAAGTCTCTTAAGATTCAGTGAACGTCGATTCTTAAAGTGGAAACTTTGACTGTATATAGTTACCATGTATTAATTCAGTGCAAAAAATCTACTAGGGTATTTTTCTTTTTAGAAAAATAGTGTTTTTGTAAAAAATATAAATCAATACCTATTTATTTATTTAAATTCTGAACATTTTGATACTTCTAGCGGTTATTACGCTGTCTTTAGACGGATATAAATATAAAATCATTTATCTCGTCAAAAGTTCGATGGCAGTTTCTCGAATAACAGAGGGGTTTTTACGTTAACTCAAAAGCTGAAACGTCGCGCCTGTTGTATTTCGCAGGGCTGCCAGATTAGCATGGAAATATGAAAGCTGGTGTTTTTTAATTCGATCGATATTACTCATTGACTGTTCAATTACTAACATTGGTTAGTAAAGTTTTAATAAAAATATTAATACAAGTAATAATCCTGCAATCATTTACAACTTCTATTGTAATGGAAAGAACTGTTTATTATCATGTCTTTTAAAGCGTTACTATTGTCACATATATATAATAATTAACGTTATTAGTGTTAAATAAAAATACGATTTATGTATAAGACCGCTAATTTCATAAAATCCGGTTAAGAAGATTTTTCTTTCATAAGTAAAAAATTATAACCCGCTGTATTATTTATAGTTTGGAATGTGAGTTGAAATAATCCGGACCGGTCTAGACACAAAGATGACATTTGGCAACCCTAATGATACTGCGCAGAAATCTGACGGAAAAAGGGAGTAAACAACTTTATTTCACAATTTAGAATCGTTTAATTTTAAGAGAAATCAACATCAAAACCATTAATAACTCTTTTTGAATTAAGCATACCAGTGATTTATTGGAACTACTATGGAAAAATTAAAGGACTTCGTTGATTTATTGAATATTTTTGAAATTTATGAATGCGTAAAACAGAGACAAAGGAAATCATTCCAGAATTTGAAACAAAACCAAAAGGGAGATACTTGGGGAGCCCTATGAGAACAGGCTTGGATAACGGTTTGCTCGTAAAACATAAAGTCTCGTTATTCAAAGTAGGCAGGTTGTACAATTTGGTTGTTCGCTGAAATGTAAATTTACCTTTACTATAAAAAAAAACAATTTGTAGCGAGCAGATTTAAACAATATTCTTTGGTCTTAATTATTTATAATTTACACATTTAAACTTCTCTGTAAACCCAATGAATTATAATAGGGAGCATAATTTGTCAAAAACTAAAAGTATAACTTCATTTGTTTACCCAACGTGGTGATAGTTAATTCTCAGTGAAAACCATTTAATAGACGACGCAGTATATTTCCGTGCGGTAGCTCGCGTGGGAGAGTAAAGTAAATTATTTGCTATGGCCGACATCCGTTGTTTTGTCTTACGACCAGCACGTGGCCTGCCACATCACGCTCCCTTATATTCTATTCCTATTCGAAAACTAACTGTGCTAGATTACATATTTCTACGCAGCTATAAAATTATCTAGGATCTGATGAGACAATTTGTAAAAAATATTCTCCTGTAGACTCATATATGTTTTTTTTTTATTTAAAAAACCTAAAAGTATTGTGTGATGTTAATATTTTTTTAGAAGAGTACATAATTATGTTTCAAAACCTATATTGCACATGATACAAAACATATGAAAACAGGAAAAAAAGCACTACCCAGAACAAACCAGATAATAATTATAATACCCTCGTACTGACTTCAACCCTTCGTAAATATTCACATATCTTTTTAAACTTAGACGAACCAATGTAGATTGCATGTACTTTGTACTGGACAAGATAAATTCAAGTTCAAATTCAAATATCATTTATTCTAATTGGTTCATTAGAACACTTTTTGTACGTCAAAATGAAGCTACCGCGCTTCGGAAAAGGCCTCGCTATGGAGAAGAAGCCGCGAAAGAAACTCCATGGGCGTGCTACTACATCTTTTAAGATAAACACTTGTGTTAAAATATAAATCATAATTTTAGGCCTTAGAACTGTAATCGTTACTGAAACTATCATATTTATGAAATGTAACTGAAAAATGCAACTAATCAAATTATACATATAAAATAATCATTTATGAGATATAATTGAATATGTTAGCACTCGCGGCACATACCTAAGTCACTCACGTTCCTCGCTTCATTCGTATCTAATGAGAGCATTCACTGACGCTATTCCTACACTTTACACATGTTCAGGTCTAACTATCCCGCATAGTTTATTTTAGCTACAGATCCAATAAACGCAAACCATTCAACCAACTATTCCGAATCTCCTAACGAAGGAACTTTCGGTAGATTTGAATCCAACCGATGACGACAGTCATTCGCAAATGGTCGACTTTCGTTTTTGTCACATTTCGGCAAAATACTAAGATAGGGCCGTAGCGCCCAGTACGGCGCAAAGTTGCGGCGTCCGCTTATTTTCAATTCATTGAATATATTACGGATATATAAAGAGATGACTTTTAATACAATTACTATAACAGAAGTACTAATGTAACTTTAAAATTTTAAAACTTCTTACGACTTAAATTACTGCTATTTGATATCGGAAAATACACTAATTTAACTGTAGTGCTACAATTGGTAAATATAATTCATAAATTATAGTTACCAATTGTAGCATTAGAGTTAAATTATAGTTAAGTGAAGCGGACCTAAACGTTTTTAAAATTGTGCAATTTAATACACTCATATGCCCCATAATCAACTGCTTCATACCATAATAATTTACTCCAAGTGTAATATAATTTTGCTAGAGCTAAAAAGGTCGTTAACGGTTTGCGTGACTCTATTGAAGACGATATCTTGTAACGTTATATTTTATGAAGTAGTAACATGTATTATAAAATCACGTGAATTCCAAACATTATGTAGCATAAAATAGAAAGTAAAAAAATAGAAACTTCGTCAATTGAACCAGACGTTACTTTGACGAAATCCATTGGTAAAAACTTAAGTTAAAGCTAGTTTGAAATGTTTCGGGCCTTTTTATACGACATGTGGTATATCCATACCGGCACCAATCCGTAATCCGCCCCAAAAAGGGCATATTCAGGGTTAAGAACTCGGAAACTTTTGCCAGCAAAGTGACTTTGCAACTGTAAATTACATTAATGTACGAGTGAATTATAAATGTATCTGAGTACTTAAGCTATAGGTTAAATAACGTTTATTACCTAAAATATTGATTGAGAATTAACGGTCGTTTTCTTATTTACTTTTTGCAACATACAGATTTCGAAACGACAGCGTGAACCGTGTGTAACATTCAATAAAGATCGCAAGTGCAAACATTGCTGTTTCACGGCAAAAAAAAATTATGTCCGTTTGATAGAATTTTTCTATATTGTAATACATACAGATACATTGTTGGCGGCTTTAAAATAATACCGAAACATGCATTCCTTTTTTAACATTTAAAACTTTTCATTTCGTACTCGTTGGTAAATATAACAAGAAATTATAAAAGCAATAAACAAGTCCTACTATTAAATTGTTTTTGGTTTTTTTCAGGAAGGTTTTCACGTATAATAAATAATTATGAAGCATTGACCAAATAAATGATGCTTCAGAATAATTATTCTTGTAAATAAAAGAAAATAATCTTAAAAATAACAAAAGGAAATTTTCATTTTAATTATTTGCTCCGTGCCTATATCAGGTAATATTATTAACGTTTCACAGATAGACGTGAACAATAGAATTCCTTGTGACTGGCTGGCTTGAATAACTACGAGTACACAAACATTTAAATCCAAAACGAATATCTACATTAATCTTTCCCTATTATCCCCTAAGATAATAAATGGCTTAAAATTTCGTCACTTGTTTTTTACGTAAATTTTTATAGAAAATTTTTGGAAAATATTTTTTTTCCTATAATATGTAACTACCTCCACATACATTGTGATGGTCTATTTTTTAAATACTCTTCGTTTTAAATAACATGTAACATCACGTAACGAAATCTTTAAAAAATCTTACCCGTTTCCTAGTTTCGTAATCGAGTGCGCCCGCAACGTAGATGGCGCCAGTCATGTTTTTGACAGCGAACGCTCCGCCTATGTTCCCGCTCGTGATCTCGTATCGAATACGCGACGCTGCAACAAAATAAAAAATATTATATATTTATAAAACGCATATAACATCTATTTGTTCATACATTGTATTTTAAAATACGAATAGTATGATGTTTAAATAGAAGTATAGGCGGCCTGTTGTCATCGTCCTTAATAAATGATAAAAGAATGTAACACCCTTAAAGATAAAAACATTTAGTATTCAATGCTCTCTGCCCACCCCATAAACAACCTAGTATGACGACATAGTAAATACAAAAATATAAATAATACATACTAATAAGTAATAGAATTTTGAGTAGTTTTCAAAGATAGAAAACATTGTATTAAGAATGGATCTCCTTTAATACTTATATAATAAACATTACCTACTTTGAACACAAAATAAGGTTCAGGCTGAGTAATAATAACACGATAGGGTTCAACGCAGCAAAAATGAATTTCGTATGATCAAAACTTTGCCGGTCTCTGAGGCAGGCAATATTCTAGATAGGTTTACTTTTCAGTCAAAGAGCTCTTTAGACAATCTTGCTGTTGGTATAGTTTTAAGATCTTTATACATATCAATTTTATGTTGATGTTATTTGCATAATGGAAACAATCCCCAACCCGCATGCACAGCGCGGGGAATAAGAGAAAACCCCACAGGGGCATTTAATGATCAGTACACTGAGACAGGCTGATAAATGAATGAAAAGGGAAAATAATTAGATGATTATAAGTGATGTGATTAATATTGTATTAAAACTCGACGTCTGTTAAATTTGTGTAACGCTTTCAATTTAGCGTTACCGGCTCTTCTGGTCTGCTAACATGATACGATTAATTTTCTAACAGGATAAATACACATTTTGGTGATGTTCCTGCGGTTTATGACGGAGAGTTTGTAATCGTTTCGTGACAAGCGAGATGCGGTGAAATCGCTTTTAAACGGCAGTAAACACTATGCATGGGTTGTATCTGCTGCGAAATCGTTTCTGAATAATAACACTAGAAAAATTATACTTAGTCCATTTAAGATGGCTGACAACAATGTAAATTTCATCATCGTCATTATCATCCTATCTCAGTCCAGTGCTGGACATAGACCTACCCTAAGGTAGGGTGACGATCTGCGAAAGGCTGCAGGCAGAAGAAGCTAGATGCGATAAGCTGAGGACAGGACGCGTTGGCGATCTATATGGCATAGTATACAGTATACATATTATATAGTATACATATTATATAGTATACATATTATATAGTATACATATTATATAGTATACATATTATATAGTATACATAGTATACAGTATATGGCATATCTATATGGCGTAGTAATAGTCTTTCAATGGATGATGTAGTTAAGTATGCTTCCAGTGTTTTAAATACGTTGAATGAAATGAATTTTATTCTAGAAGATTGTCTTTATTGTTGTAATAATTATTTCCTAATATTCAACACTAAATAGATTATATTTCTATATTTTCTTAAATTTATTTTTTGATTGTTTAAAGTAAAATGTTTTTCATAACTTGTCCTTTTCATGACGGAGTATTCGATAATTAATGTAGGAGACACATAAATGGTCACAAATCATGACATCTTGTAAGAGAACATGAATAATGACACTAAAAATAATAACAAATATTTATTATTCTAAATGTAACTTAACTATCCATCCGTGGAAACTGTATTCATTTATATGTATTTACCTAAGTTATATTATATATGTAAAAATATTGTTTATTTCCTAAATAAATAAAAAGATAAATAGTGTACCGAGTGGAAAACTATAGACAAAATCCATTATGTAGAATGAACAAAGCCACAACGTGTACTGAATGAAGCAACCGTTTTGTAAAATCGTAACATTTATTATGGAAGATATTAATAAACTAGAAACATTTTCCAACAAAATAGAATACTTAATAAATATTCCCTCTTAATCGAAATCATACAAAAGGAGTAGAAAAATGTTAAAGAATTATTTCCCTTTGTTAAATAATCTAGAAACTCGAATAAAAATGTTCATCATACAAAATGAAAATGTTACGAGGATTTTAAATTTTGTTACATTGACGAATGTTAATAAGGGGTGAATTTCACGTTTCATTTAAGCATCGAACGCGATGAAAAGAAGTGAAGCTACATACTCGTAAATATGGACAAAGCATTTCATCTCAGCGAAAAAGTTTTTATAGAAGCTCTCATTACACTAGGCGTTTTACATACAAATTGAAAACGTTACGTTTATAATTACACTTATTTCTGTATTACAAAAGCAAGTGAAGTATTCTTTATTCTTGTTACATTTTATTCACAGTGTGCAGCATAAATAATTTGAAAAACGTGCCGTATAATAAACCTCTTAAAGCGAAAAGTTAGCGCGCTTGGCCACACAAGAACATCTGAAATATTACATCAACTCCTTCAACAGCCGTCGCACGCTTCCGCAAATGGGTGCGAATAAAAAGCAAATTGAAGGCAATTCAAATCTGCGCGCGAAAATTTTATACGTATCGTATCATAAAGATTGTTGCTCATTTTTTTCAGTTCAAGAGCCGTAAATTTTAAATTTACGTATTTTGCAAATAACAAAATTGGACAATGGAATACAAAAGACAGAGATTAAAGCTTTGCCGCTTTAACGCTGCAGGATTAATTTTTATTTCATTTCAGCGCTATTTCAAACAAGAAAAATCTGCTGGTTTTTGCGTATGCTTATAAAAGGGTCGCGATTATTAAACTTACGCAACTAGTTTCGTCGTTCACTCTTCTTTCTTTATTTATTGTAGAAAATTGCATTATTTGTGGTACACAAATAGCGTCTATTACATACGACATAAAATCGCGAAAATTGCAAATTTGCGATATTTTGGAACTTGGAATTTGGACTGTTTCAGGCTACATTATTTAGAACAGGTAAGAGACTCTGAACTATAATATCACGGGTTGGTCCGCTACCGATTTAACCACGTGTTTTCCGTCTATCTTGGTGAAACAATAATCTAAATTTCATCACTGGTAATGATCGGGTGATGTAGATAAGACTCGCAAGTTTGGAGGGTGCAGCCCACGATTGTTCGAAGGTTACTTTCCTTTGGCCATAGTCCGTAATCTCTATTTACATCTGAGTAACTTGGGGGGTTGGGGTGTGGAGTGGGGTAGTTGTAGAGTGTTATCTTATTAGCGCTGTAGAGACAAGTACCGAACTCTACATTTTGTATTTCGCTTATCAATATTTACATAAGATTTTTCAAAATGTTCCACTTTAATTAAATTAAACAGCGTTTTCAACGACTTTCTATTGTATTACCAATTTTATAGTTAAGTAATATTATCGTAAGTAATTTCAAAATGGTTTCGTTTAAGTAAATTAAAGAGCTTAAGTAAATTCGTATTACCAATTTTAAGGTTTAGATTATCTATAAACAAGGAAAACGTTTATTCACATTTGCAAGTTTACGTTATTTAACGGAATTGAAATTTCAATTCCACGTTGCATGTACGTTCGCAATTAACTTGCAATTTGAGTTACCATTTGGAAACTAGAATATTACAAAGGCATTTCTATTACAGTTCTTGCTAATTAAGTAACATATAATGTTTTTATTACGTACTGTATTATTTTCACGGGTTTCTATTATCATGTTTATTCAAAATATATAATTAGAATTAAACATCTTCCGTCACCATAATCGATACGTTAGTTAAAGCTGTTCAAACAAAAAATCAAAATCAAAGCAATCAAATGTCAGCACCAAACACTGTAACCCTGAACCCAAAGATACTTCACAAACGCCCTTGTCTTTTAATATTTTGCGTACAATGGAGGTGCTCGATGCTGATTTAATGTTCCAACCAAGCACCGGAATTCATTTCCGTTGCGAAACAAACGGGAGCGAAGCGTCTTCGCGATTCGGCAATTATAACGGAAATTATACTGCCGATGATGGATATCATTTCATACAAAGCTAGATGTTATGCGCCTCGATCGATTTCCCTCATAACAGTCGTAATGAGTGTTTATTTTCCCTAGTAACAAGCTTATAACGTAGCAAAGCAGGGGCCGTAATGGGCCGTAATAAACTTAATATAATTAAGAGCATGTAATGGAATACGTGCGTGCGATTAGGGTAGGCTTTGCGTTAAAAGTCCGTGTGTTTTTCCTTACGCGTGTGTATGTTCATGTAATTATATAGGTAGATCAGCTCCCTAATCGGAGCCGTGTCTGGTAATGAGCGCGTGCCGTATTCCCAGACTAATTGGTCTATAAAGTGGAACGTTCTGGATTTCATATTACTAAGTAATCTCTGTGGCGCAACCGAACTTGAGACTGAAATCGGTTCGCATATACATACTACACGTGGAAAACGTAAAAATTAACCTACATTCTTTCTAACGATGAGGTAATTAAGTCTACGTTTTGTTCAACACAATGTTTAAGCTTGTTCGAACAAGTTTTTCGATGTAATTAGTTTTGTTTAATTATATAGTTATTGTATATTACAAAATTCGGCACAGATATTCAACATTAATGTTAATTTTGAACCGAATATTCAGGGATTCGTGGTTTTGTAGGTTTTGATGTTTAAACTTATCATACTAAGATTTTATTGTGGTATATAAATACGTTTTTGTTTTATTTATTTCAATGCGGCCCAGATTTTTTGGTAGCAATACATGTACATAGGTTGATATTAAATAATTTTATTAATTTATAGTAATATTGTAATGCCAGAAAAAGAGTAATGCATCATATTTTAAAGCGTAATATTTAAGGACAACATAACTAGTCAAAAACATCAAAAAATATAACCAACAAACTTATTCTGATCAACCCAATTAAATAGATAGTATCCTAATATTCAATTATATGGGTATAATCAAAATTTAGCCATTGAGCGAGGAAAGAAAGCAATTAACACTAAAAAAAAAGCATAATCATTCGTTCAGTCTTCCGCGATAATTGAGAAAAGAAATTAACTCCAGATAAAAGAGCGATGAACGCTACCCTATTTTACGACGCGGCGAGTAGAAGGGTGAAAATATATCCAGATTGAGACATACCTATACCACTACGCCATAAACGTCAAGGAGAAGTTACATAACAATATTCTAGATTAGAATCGGACACACGAATGCGATATATATGTTTCTCATGAACGAAAAAGGAAAACGTCCATGAATTCAACCAGACTGTAATATTTAATTAATACTCCGCTTCCCGCGGCGTCGTCAGAAGGACTGGAATTAATTTCCAGGGAGCAGTCAAACAATTCATTTGTCTCTCTAGCGCCTAGGCTATTACCAGTGCCGCCATTATTGTAAGATTGCCATGACAAAGACCCGGGCAAGATAAAAACGCTAGCGGGATTGAGAAGCTTGAAAAATCGAATATAAGAAAGTGGAGCTCGCCCGCGAATATCACTAACGGATTTTAATTGCCATTTGTCAAACGGAATGAATGGAAGTCATAAATTTCGCCGCGGACATGTCAAAATAAACGATTTTTCTTTCATTGAACGTAGTATTCAATAATGCAGGAGCGGCGGTCCCCGCTGTAAATCACCGGGTCGCGGCGTCTATTTGCAACGCCACTTCTCAACGCTGGCGTCCCACGAGTCGGGACTGTAAATCCGTTTAGTCGTTTGATTAAAACGATCTATTACTACCAATAGTATAAAATGTCACCGTCAGTTCTTGTATATTGTATTACTATTATTGTTTCTCATTCGATTCAATGTTGAATGATCGGAACAACAGCTGATTCGAATTAACAGTCAGCAAAGGTATTGGGGTACGAAATGTATTTATTCGGATATTGAATCAATTTGAAATATGATTAATTATAATTATATTAAAACAACTATGAAACGCTCTGCACAATGCACACGATAATCTTAATTAATCCTCAATTAGTCGCGCCAGCTCTCATAAGGTCTGATAAGGTACAGACAAAGCAGCGACTGTAAATATGTATTTCTATCCTTACAGGTATTAAATATTCTCAATATATGTATGAATGTATGTAG
>DWDU01001037.1:0-15806 GCA_018245575.1 Jemadia suekentonmiller
GACTCCGAGCCACTACTAGAAAATCTAAATTAGAAAATTTAGTAGTGCCCGACCCGGGAATCGAACCCGGGACCTCCTGATCAGCAGTCGCACTTGCAACCAACACGACCAACGAGGCAGCCAATGTCGGTCCCATTAAAAGCGTACGAATCATTTAACATGTGTGAGAGATCCGATACAGAAGCCTCCTGCCTCCTGTCAGCCTTGTATAGAGTGAGTAAAACATTTTACGAAACGTGCCACGTCGCGTGGGAGAACATAATGTGGGCTGCAACACAAGCCTCAACGTTCAAACGAGAGCCCGTTCGGAGATAAACGGTACACGGTAGAAGACGTCAGTTTAAAACGATGGCACCAATGGACAAGTAGTAAACTGATGTTACTGAATATAATGCAGACAATAAAAAATGTGATTGTAAATGTCGAAACAAAAATTGACGTTAATATTTCAATAATTCACAGTACATAAAAGCCATTGGGTAAGCTTTTTTAAAAATTTAATAGTAAGCACTAGAACAAAAATAACAATAAGTGAAAATTGGCTATCATAATCGAAACTATTTAAATTGAAAATCATATTGCATTGCATTAGAATATTTATGTAATGTATTTATGTAAACGAACAATTCATACATCAAATTACATAAGAACACACAAGAAGAAATAATTAAAACACTACAAATTGTAATAGATTTGATAAATAAAGAAAATAAAATCAACATTATACAATACAACTAAAAAAACGAAAGCTATAATGTTCGCGAATAGTAGATATAAATTGAATTAGTCGAACATAATTAATTATCTTTATACGACCGCGAAACGTTTAAATGATACCGTTATCAATTCATTAAACTGCCAAGCTCCGAGTCAGGTTCGATACGAATTAATCATTCCGAACAGATTTTGCTTGAGACGCGATACACTTATAATGTATATGTGTGATATTTAAACATAATTGGTACAAAAATGGTGAAACGACTGTACGCACCATTTATAGACATTAACGAGACCACACGTGGAAGTGGTGATTACGAATGCAAAGTTATTCAAAAATATGGGAGGTGGTACACAACGGATGTGTGTAAAAACATTACTCTTTTCGCTTAAAACTTCAGTACGATGGCCGTTGTTTTACGCGTTGATGTCGCCAATGAGGAAGACGTAATACACGCTCATAAATTACAATAAATTAAACTCGTAAATCAAATTAAATACCAATAATATTGTTACCGCTTACTTTTAACCGAGATTAAATACGCACCATATGCACCTCCTAGTGCTGGATATGCCAGCTTGAATGACAACACATCTCGGGAAGCAAGTCTCATTGGAAATAAAAAGCTCAAATGAAAACCAGATGCCGGTCTAGTCATAGCCATAATAAAATAGAAAGCTAGACTTGAACTCGTCCGAACCGGTTGGCGAGGAAACGCGAACATGTGTCACATGTTGTACACTCGTACATGTACATTCATGCGTAGTAAATTAGTAACAACGTGACTGTAGTGTTTCTTATAGAACGAAAACTGGTATTGAGATTTGTTTCTTTTGCTTCGACTTTTATTCTCTTTTTATACGATAACCACAGCCGGTAGGTGCATTCAAGCCGATTACCGATTTCAATAATTTCGAAATTGAATTATCTATATAAACGAATTTATGAATTTACGTACCTAACATGAAACATATATACATATGATATTTACGTATTTAATTTAATGAATAAGTGGTACCGATAATTTCACAGTAAATTGTAACATAAAATTGATTGACAGTTTTCGGTAGGATATTTCTTTGCCCACATTTGTACAAATAAATTTTTTAGTTATTAATACCAACAAAAACAAAAGAGATACATTAACCTACATAACAGATTCAATAAAAATGCTTCAAATTCAATGTTAATATTGATGTTAACAATCTCTTGATTAAACTATGTTTGTTCGGAGATGCCAGGAATAATTTTTATATTAATATCTCTCTATCACTCATTACGGTTATCAATGGACTCCTGGACTAATAAAGGCCAGTATATTTTATGTTGTTAATTAACTAGAAATGCAAAACTCGAATTTGATGCAATTAGATGGCGCACAATGTATTGTTTATCTAAGTTTAGTTTGAGAAATTGACAGTTTTCCACAGATGTCACTGCCGCTGTATCAATTAATTTCTCAGGCGTAGGCATACGTTCATGCCTGGTCACATATAATGAGCGGATTTCAATGTTTGCTGAGATATTAAATGTAGACGAGTTGCAGTTGTTAATTCAATACCACTAATCTTATTATTCCGTAATTACATTCAGATTAGAATTTTTAAGTTAATAAATCAATGGAGCAATTTAAACAAATATCAATGGCTTTTACGTGGTTGATTTCTTATTTAGATTACTACGGTGGCAGTGGCGATTCATTGTCGATTTAATTTCTAAATGAGTTAAAATGATGAACTATGATGGACTCAAATGTAATAAAATGTAAACGACAAAATAAATCTAATACAATTAAATTAATATATCATTAGTTCACATTAAACTCTAGCGTCGTGAGAAAAATGAAAGCTGCCACTGGAAAACATAAGTTTTATCTGTAATGCGGCTTAGAGATACAATTAAACAGTAGTCATAATGACAGCGGCTTTCACTTTGACGTCAACATAGAACGCAAGTTTGTACTCAAAGTTTCTATGTATGTTCAAAAAGATTAATAAATAAAAGAACTGAAAAATTATTTGCCCATTGCAACAAAGTGAATCAATAGAAATCACGCTAAAACACAATGCAAAATTAAAAACAAGATTAAAGATGCATTACTGGTGACTGGAGATTTGTGTCAGTAGTTTAGAGACGCCATGGCGAAATCACTATCGGAAACATAAAGGCGGCGACCGTACGAATAAAAATTTACCGTCACAACACGATAGATTAATTGGTCTTGTAATAACTGTTCTTGTTAAGAAAATGTCAAAGATTGGATGGACACTACATTTCCAATAGATAAAGTAAACTATGTTAATTTATGGAACGTTATATATGCGTTTGAAATCAATAAAATTATCATAATATATTTATACATATATTTAAGAATTGCAATATAATTTCAAGAAACAATATAACTATCAAAAAAGATAATCACTAATAATTGTATTGAAAGTACACTACAATTAAAACGTAAAAGGCTCAAATACTACATGGAAAACGAGAAATGATTTAAATTAATACCATCAGTACGACAAAAATAAGAATCACGACAGGTCTGTAACAATAGAAATATTTGGTACGATACCCTATCTCTGCCTATCCCATAAGGGACCTGGCATGCAGATATCTATCAGATGTATGTATCCGCATCTGTCTTCTTAACGTAACTTGCACACACTTAAATAATGAATGTACAGAAATAAGAAACGAATGTGTCAAAACTTTAAGCAATTGACATTTTAATGCAGAAATTACACACGTTCAAGTATCGTCGATGTCATTGCAGAAAATACACTTTCAAGAGAGACAAACCGGTGGGATGGCCGTGATAAATTGCCAGTAATTACAATGATAAAGTCGCATTTCCGTTCGTTTTTAGTGATTACGAATAACCCGTGATTTAATGTCATGATATTATTTAAGAAAACATATCCTTGAATACTTGATCAATATAATAGTTAATAAAGTATTTTTTAAGAAAATTTTTATCTATTTGATTTGGCTTCAAGTTTTTGTTGCGTCCAAAAAAATGCAATAGCACGGTAAAAACAAAACAACATTTCGCTTTTCTTATAATATGGCTTCATAAAAGCCATAAACATCCCTAAGCTTCCCGTAAGCTCACGTCGAGCAATAGGAACCCGTTCTCACAAATCCATTGGAATTAGGGTGTTGGTGTCCTCACGCTTTGTAGGTAGGTTACCAAAGACATCTATTGTTAATACGAGTTTTGGTATTGGCACAAAGGCATACGCTGGTTCTTTAGAATCTCTTTAATGGATCGGAAGAACATTATGTACTAGCGATTCGATGAGTATTTTGAGACTTCCAAATGGTGGACAATGCACGAGAATTCTGAAGTGA
This sequence comes from Jemadia suekentonmiller, assembly GCA_018245575.1. Classification (NCBI taxonomy): domain Eukaryota; kingdom Metazoa; phylum Arthropoda; class Insecta; order Lepidoptera; family Hesperiidae; genus Jemadia; species Jemadia suekentonmiller. The sequence continues at coordinate 4,070 of DWDU01001037.1, forward strand.
ACAGCAAAAAGAAAAAGAACGTCAAAAACTAAACGGTAAAGCGCGAAATTCTGTAGTAATTAGATCGTCTTACGGCTCATGCTGGGCGAAGCTTTGTAGGTCGATGGAAGCGGGGGGGACTTGGTACAAGAGCCTATGCTACCCGTTTCCAGGTCAACTGTACGGATGGACAATGTAGAACGCGAATTAAAAACGAGTTGTAAATTTTCAAGCGGTAAATATGTTAAATGTTGTCGAAATAGCGAATACTGTTCCTGATTGCAATGACGCATATTTTCTATAGGTATATTCGTATGAATCAAACATTTATACCAAATTGAATACTATTTATAATCTAAAAATAAATATTGAATCATAGTTGTAAATGGATAGGTACATCACAAGATATGACTATCGAATGAATGATCCCAATCGCACATAGCACTTATTACAGAACAAATTATACTAATCGTTTAACTGAAACTTATGTAGCCCGTATACAAATGGGTCAATCAGTACAAACAGTTCCATACAACCAACCGCCCACCGGAACGTAACAATGATTCCATTAGTTTAACGCGTGGGTTGAAATGAAGGCATAGATGTTGTTTTATTAAGTTACGGTCCTATTTCGAGCAGATACAATTTGCAACTTTAGCCTTCAGTTTAAAATTTTTCGTTTGTCACAAACCATTAGTCGACTATATCACATAACTAAAAGCGCAGGCGACACATGTCGCCCTAAGCACAAGTCACAAAATTCCTAACTAGAATTGAGATATTTAAAATCTTGTATGATATTAATTTAAAACTCTTCATACGCCTCGTCCAGAGCTTTATACAGAAAGTTTAAAGTGAATAAGTGAATATGGTATTAAAAATCACACAGTAGGTACTATGCTTTTGCCAAAATTCAGAACATAACAAATCTCTCACGATTATACTCCAAGTAAACTGTAAACTGTAAATTTAAATAACTCAATCAATAGTCGAACAATAATATAACTTCTGTTAGAAATAACGAAGATAATAAGTATTATAAAAGAACGATATTAATTGCTTAAAAGTAAAAGCAAAACATAAAAAAGGAAACACATTGTTCTTATTAGGCTTGTTGAAAGTAAATTCTGGGTTTTCATTCTGATTCAATTTAAAATATTTGACTACCTCGTTGGTCGTGTTGGTAGTAAGTGCGACTGTCGATCGGGAGGTCCTCGGCTCGATTCCCGGGTCGGACACTACTAAAATTTTCTAATTTAGATTTTCTAGTAGTGGCTCGGAGTCTGGATATGTGCTCTATGCATGACAATAGGCTCCCCACCTATTCCATAGTGGGACGTAAACGTAACTGGTGAAACGGGGAATGTTCTACATTCCTCTGCCTACGTCTTCGGGGATTACAGGCGTGATGTTACGTTACGTTCAATTTAAAATACATGCAATTTCTTTTACCATGTGAGCACTGAACTACATTTACAAAACAGTGTCAAAACTCCATAATAATTGATAATTTATATCATAACTTAAAAACTGCTCGTCCAGCTGAACTGGGGTCTCACAGAGTGGCAGCAACGTTGTATGTATATACAAGTAAAATGTTATGTCATCACATAACCACACATTACACAAAAACCTCTAAATCTTATTCAGGTGTGAGATTCCAATATTATTGTATCCCAGAAACGACTGTTAGTTTAGTGCGCGTGTAACATTTAAGTAATCCAGCAAAAAATTACGTAACAATTGCAATCTCGTCCCGTTTACGTTATTCACCGAAAATTAATCAAGTTGGAGAAATTCATTTGTTGAAGTTCAGACTGTAACATCATTTGTACATTTACGTAAATCATGTGTACATTTTTGAAAAAATGCACAGGTGTTAGAACACCGGGTTAGGCGGGTACAGAAGCGGATGTATAATCTTGTCTTGAATAAATCTTGTTTTACCTATCTGAAAACAAACTGACAATCTCCAACAAAAGAGAATAGGCGAAACTTTTCATTATACTCAGATGAGTATTTACCGAAAATAAGGAAAGATATTACTGGTGGTACGATGATAGAACGAGATTGGAGGAATGAAATGTTAAGGTTCCCGTGGACATTAAAAATGTATTATATAGAAAACAACAAGATTAGCGACTCTGAAATATTTATTAGGAAAGTTAGAAATGTTATGAAAGATAATCATTTCAAATTGATAACAACCAGAGCACTTTGAAAAAAGAAATCGGATGCGGTAACATTATTATTTAAGGCATTGCGATTAATCTACTAACGTAGTCATCACACAGCCCAATATCATTAAATTTTCACAAACCTCATGTCAAACCTGATAAAAAAATTCAAATGTGGTTTAAATGCAAGTGTAATTGATATATTTCACTAACGTATTGGCAGTCTTCATAAACAAGTAACTTTCAAGCTTAAACCAGAAGTAGAAATCAAGTAACTTTTTAATTTAGCGTCGCAAATTAAATGGACACTATGAAGTATAAGAAGCCATCGTGAGCTAACATAAGAAAGTTTTTGTAACATGTCATCTCTTTCTCCCTCGTAATACTAGTACGTAATTTGAAAGAGATAGACGAACAATAAACCTACGAGTTGTCTTCTAACAACCGGAACCCGTGTCATAAAACTTTCAAGATCTACACGATTTTGGAAAGTCATTTAATTGTTATACAAAATTGTTTAAATATATTGATATAAATGCATACAACAATGATTGAAAAAAAAATTCCTAATGAAAGTAAATAATCAAATAGAGAATATTTCATAAGAAGCCTGCAAAAAATACATTACACGTGGTATCGTATTTTGCAGATGTAAAGGCATATCGTTCCATTATCGACTATCAGATAAAAGCCGAACACTACATATTATGATAAGATGTTAATAAACAACGACGATACGAAATAAACAGATTGAATTACTTTCTATAATAATATTTATAATCAAGGGAAGTTGAAATGGGAGACATTTTAAAAAAGATTTAAGGCTAAAAATTAAGACTCGGCTAATCGATAAATATAATGTTTTATTCGGATAATTACATCTTAGAAGAAGGTCGGGTCAACATTATTTTAATCGGCGAGCATGTACGAGGACTTCAGTGAATGTAGATGTGGCAAAATAAGTCTGGTAGTATCGTAGCATATGGTAATCCTTAATCTCTACCTACCCCTGTAGGAAACAGGCGTGACGTGATGTGTCATATTATGTCATTTATAAATGTCTTGGATGGAATGTGATTACAAACAGCATACGTTAGCAGGAGATATTACTATGATGTACGTTTCTAATTCATCAAATTTTGAATATCTATCAATTTCTATTAATATTGTAGATATAAACTATGGACCACACATAACGACCTGTGCAACTTTAATACGCAAATATATTAGAAACGAATAAAAGAATGATGAAATAAGTAAAAGGGATCCAAAATAATAAAATTGACTCGTGAAATTATTCGGAAAGGTTCATTGAAAATTTTCACGCGAAAACTTGTAAGTGTTGAAATGAGTGCAAAGATGAACGACAACGACTTATGAGGAATCTCCCGGGGCTTTAAAGAATCTATAATATGACAAATAAATTTAAAGAAATGCTTGATAAGATAAAAACTGTCAGATAAAAACGATGCTCGAAATGACACACAAACCCCGAACAGCTTCACTTGATTAAAATTGTACCGTTGAGTCGAATAAGACAAAATTAAAAAATTGAAAACTGAATTCAGGCAGCCGCATCTAGTTTGCAAATAAGATTAACCAGATATTGAAGATAAAAGTTAAAGGATTTAGGTAACTTATAAACAACAAAGGAACAGTCAAGTGAAGCTGGTAAGAATTAAGAGCTTTTTGCGAAGAAAACAAATCCATTACTTAAAGCTTGTTTTCATATTGTTGATGATGTAAATATTTCTAACAAAACTGTTTAAAGACAGAAGGATGATTAAAAATAATTGATATTGTAGTATTTTAAAAGTATGAAGTAAAATATTGCTGAAATCAAATTCGTACTCATTGAATGTACAAGTGCAGCAACAAAATAAGTACATATATAATTGAGCGCATCAAGGTGAAGCGTAGTCAGACAATGATCGTCGTTACCTCACCTTGGATAGCGACTGTACAAATTCAACGTTTTTTGGTTCGCGTTTTAACTTAATGAGCTCCATATATACACAATACAACTCATTGCAACAATTCAGAACTGGTCTTACGTCATGCAATATAGACAAGCATTGACAACATACACAACAGAATTGGTAGCAATTTAACCTTAACAAAGTATTGTACATATGTCTTTAATGATTTTGCAGAATTTGTTTGCAACCATCAACATGTATTATACTTTATATTAAGAAGCTAATGGATCAGACGATGTCGATAAGCTCAGGGAATTTCTTGAATGCTCTGCACCAAAACACCGTTTAGAGCTGTCGAAAATCTGTGCTAAGATCACTATCTACAATATCTGAAGTCATTATCAATTTAGTGGTATCTACAGATGTAACTATTAATATTTTAAATTTCGTTGACAATTTGTAGTCGGTCATGAAGAAGAAAGACAAATGAGACAACAAAGAACAAACACAAACAATCGTTTGAGCAAACTTACTTTTGACTTGTACGAGAGTTTATGGACATAAAAATATACGAAAACTATATACAAAAATATACAAAAAATATGAAGGCTGTTCAGTGGTGACTCGATAAACCTTTGGATATTGAATATGTTTCAACACGTTTATGACAACGATAATTCAGTGAGGTCAAAATTATATTAAACCTAATCCAAACACTAAAAGCTTTTTAGTATAGCAATGGTACTTTTGGTATTTTAAAGCGTAAAATCCATCAGATAATAATACTAACTTATAAAAAAAAACGAGTCAATAAATAAAAGGGACAGTAGGGCAATAATTTGAAGGTAACATTTGCGATAAAACGAAATGGTTTTAAACCAAATACCACATTCACATCCTATTTTATTTATCTTATGGACTTTTACATGACGACTTCTAAATGACTACGGAGGACATCTTTATAAAGTATATCCGTCAATAACATATAAAATCCTCTCAAAGAAAAACTCAGAGAATAAATGATCACGGTAAAATATTGATACGATTTTAAATAACATAGGCATAAACTTAGAATCAACTCCGTAGATTAGGTATTTCTAAGTAAAAAATTACAGTTAAATAGAACTACTATACTCAAATATAAGAATATACTATACTCAAGTACAAAAAAAATACTCGTATATAATATGGTCGCCAATAATTAAACAATGTTTACTTAATCCCTGGTTGAATTAACGTTATTAATCAGTGAAGGTTGCACGCAAGTCCACATCGAGCATCGTAACCTTGACATTGCTTTTGCACAAGACAACAGATTTAATGGGGGTAATGAGAAAACGGTAAGCAGTGAAGGCCACGCAGAAATATTATCTATTTAATTGTAAAAATCTCCTTTGTGGAATTAGTCGCAAATCACTAATTACCTGTACTGACATCTACTAATAAAATATTTTATTTAAATTGTATTTTTTCAAAATCTTTCAATTTAAAAAAAAACGTAACATCACGCCTATTATCCCCGAACAGGTAGGCAAGTAGGTAGGTGACTGTCTCGTTGGTCGTGTTGGTTGCGCAAGCACGACTGCCGATCAAGAAGTCCTGAATTCGATTTCCGGGTCGGACTCTATAGGATTTTTCTAATTTAGATTCTCTAATAGTGGCTCAGAGTCTGGATTTGTGCCTGGTGCATGGCAATAGGTGCACCGCCTATTCCATAGTGGGACCTAAACGTAACGAATAAAACGTGGGAGAGTACTACACTCCTCTGTCTACCTCTTCAATTTACGTTGCTTTATATATTGCTTAAGCCTAAAAGTTATAAGTGAATGACTGCTAAAATAATCAATAACTTGCACCACAAACAACACTTATATCACAAACAACAATGAAGAAATTAAAGGAAATCAAATCTAATAAGTGGTACTCATGCGATTATTTCTTGTGTATTGTATGGATTTGGACCTAGTTATCGGTGCTAAGGTCGAATCGACCTCACCGCGGGCGAGGGCGATCAGCTGGTACCTGTCAAATTACATGAGATAGATACTATACAGCTAGACCAGTTGCTAAAGCCGATTTTGAAGCTCACATTTGACAGGTGTTTGACCTGTCAAACGTACGACGCCATGTGTTATATGATAGTGTCTAATTAAAATAAAGTATACTTAAGTCGATTTAAAACAAACCCATAAGTCGCTTTTTAAAATTACAGCGTTGAATTGTACTGTAATAGCGTACTTGTAATAGCGTTGAAATACGTTTAATTACCAACTATAAACTTAATTTTAGTAATAAACAAAGATTTCTAAATATTTATTGGATATGTATATAACACATATTGAGTAAAAAGATACGCTGAGGGCGGTAGAAAAGGTGGCGCAGAAGCTAAAGAAAGTTATAATAGAGATCACTGATGTAACAGTAATGAAAACACGAGTAAATCCAAAGCTAATGTTAGCGCAACATTAGTGGATGACATCACCGGGAGACAGGCTCTCTTATCACTCTCAAGCGCTATCGCCACAAAGACACTGATAGTAACGGTAACGGCGCGATAACGACACAAGTGGCTGACACAGTTGAACAGGTACTACATGAAAGTAACATGCCATTGTAGACTTTTACTCTAATATTTTCAAAAGAAAGCTTGTTGTTACCTTTTGAAGATGTTAAGACAGTTATATCGTTTATTTAGTCTGGATTAGTATATGCTAATTAAAAAAGTCTAGGATGTGGATAGGTTTTAATTAATATAGTCGATTGTAAGCGGGACGGCTGGAAATGAACAATGAGCAAAAAAAAGGCACTCAGTCCAAAAATATTTGTCATGTCAAGCAACATTTTATAGTCGTCTGTCGGTGTCAGTGAAAACGGAACGGAAACTCGACAACAAAAGAGCAAATAGAAATACAATGCCGGCGGCATATCACGCTCAAATGAACCTCATGATGATATAAAATTAGGTATAAACTTCACGAATCCATCGCGGAACGGAAACTAATATTTAGATCTGAATTGGTTTTATATTCTAGTTCAGATTTTTCATCAAATCAACAGTCTGTTTAACCTAGAGCATCTAACCAGGTCACGGCATATTCACGGGTGGTCGCTGTGATCGCTACTGCATCTACTAAAAAAAGAGCTAAATACTTCTCGTCAGATCCAAATTACGATGCAAAAGAACAATGAAAAACTATTCCGAAAATGAATTGCAAATTCAAGCAAATAAAAGCTCCGACACATACAAAATAATTTCCTACGTACCTACAAGTTGAGAATTATAATATTATGGGGTTTCTTCAAGTGTCAAAAAGTAATTAAAAATAATTGTTTCGATAACTGGATGAGTCATAAAAGAAAAATCTTAACATTTGTTTTGTATAACACCACCCGTATCTGTGAGTCCCTGAGTGGTTGCATCGCGACAATTAATGGATATACATAAGCTTACGCTCGCTTAAATGTTATATCAACAATGTAAGAATCATTAGCAGTAGTAAATACACATGGGTCCGATGTAAACATAGGCAAGGCTACTTATCGTAATTTATACGACATTGTGTTAAGTAAGCAAAATTCTAAATAGTATTTGAACGCGAACAATTTGTAGTGGCTGGTGTTGAAACTCCGGATATCAAGGTCCAATTGCCACAGTTTCACTCAGCCGAAACAAAACCTTCTAGCGTTGAACAAAACGTATAATCTCCCAAGCGTAAAGCGAAGGAAAAAAGTACTGCACCTACAATCTTTCATTATTCACAAGACGAATCCTTATTAAACGTTTTCCTGGTTAGCCTAAAATAACGAATAGTAATTATTAAAAATATAATGCTAATTTGAAATTTAAATCCACCGTATACTAGTATTTAAGAGGGCAGGTCCAATTACACCCAACAATAAAGTTGAACTTACTGCTACTGAGCAGATACAAAGATTTTATACCAGACTACAATCAGATTGTTATTGCTAGCATTTTCTGAGAACTTATGGCGTATCTATCTCACGTAAACGCTAGTATAATAGCAATAATGATACTAAGAAAAACAAACGAACTCCGCGACGGTGCGGCACAGCTATTTCCAATATATTGAAAACCTTCAATAAACAGATTTCCATGAACTTACACACGACACAACTTTAGCGAATGACTCAAATCATGAAACAACACGCTGTATAAAGCGATAAGAAAAACTATCGATGCAGGAAATTGAAGGCTAAATAATTATCGTCATCGACATCAATCTTAAACAACAATGGAAAAAATGTAGCAGTAATCATGTCTACATTTACTCAATAACGATTTGTAATAATTAGCAACATAATATGACAAAGCCGCTCGATATAGGGCAAGACAAAAATCCTTCAACACGCTTTACCCGATCAAGGTAAGTGACCTTTCCACAGTATTAAATCTTAGCAAAGGCACTATTACACAGTCACTGTAGATCCACAAGTTATTAACCGAATCGCCGAAGCGCGACGCCAACGGTACCGTTGTCGATCGGTAATGCGGCCTGAAATCACGTTTTGGTCACATTAAAACTGTTGTATTCCGCACTGTTGGAGCACATTCACACAGTAGAAATCCAAGGTATCACTGCACTGAGATGTTTGTTGAATCCGATCGAGACCAGTCCGACGTCCACCTCGGACCGCATGAGCGACGCGACTGAGGCGTAAACGGTGCGCCCGCGCCGCCGCGCCATTTGGTTATCAGCCTTCGGGGGGCGAAGGGGGTTAAGAAAGAAAAGTCCACACGTGACATGTAGATAAGCTAAAAATCGTGCATTTAAGAGTGTTTACCCACAAGCAAGGTGTTAGATGTAACAAGGTCATCCTTTGAATAATATTGGACTTTCTGACAATGTGACAATTTTCGTAGTGTAAATTTTACAAACTGCATGTTGATTTCAAAATTGACACGGTCACCTAGTACAGCGATTTCCATTTGCTCACGAATTGATATTTGCAGTTAAATAAATAATTCTATTTAAACACAAATATGTAACTTGCACACCGGTATGAAGTATATAGTTTACTAAAGCTTTTTTTTACAAATCTACATATAAAAACTATGCAGGGATATTATACAAACAATGGTATTATCAAAGCTTCGTATGCAAACGAGGGAACACATCACCAATCATGTTCCACTACGGCGTACCGTTATTTCGACAATCCATCATGACGACTCCCAATCTAGAAAGCGCATCAGTCATTGTTGGACATTTTAACAATGGACGGTTAATAGTGTTGATCGTACAGCAAAGACAAAGTTTTGGTTAATGAGCACATACTATATTCACGTTTTTAGTACACATACCGAACACAAATATATAACAATATATCTGTCAAAGTTGAACGACATGTGTCTCAACGACTAGAGAAGATCTGAAGGATATCTTCTAATATAATTAAATAATTCTATTATAATAGTATAATTATATAATCATTTCTTACGCCCAATTAAACTGTCGGAAGTTCCTTAAGCCGACATAAGAGCCACCGACAACTTTAATCGAAGGCATGATAACAAAACGAACTGCTTTACACATACCTGTTTCATGCATGGCTAAATACTTGGGTAAATTTTGACACTTGCGGCTAATCGTAACAATGAAATAATAAAGTACTTAAAATATACGCAAAATATATTCAAGTAAGTATGCAGCCTCGCAAAAAGTAATAATTTGAGAAAAAAAATGAAACTTTATTAACGCATTTTGGTGATCCGTACACCATCATCCTTAGCTTAATGTCTACTATTATCATGACCTTTTTTCCAGGTTGTACATGTACGAAAAACAATAGGCGAGTTGATGTAATTACTTCTACAGCGAAACGGAACAGAAAGCATGGCGGTTAGGTAAGTGTGCCCACCCGGTCATGTGACCGTGTCGATTGAACTCGTCTCCATTGTTTAACGGCATAGCAATTAAGAATAGATAATTTAGTAACACCATTCAAGTGTGGAAATTTGTTAAATATAAGTACAGAAGACATTAAATTTATATGTGTTACGTACTTATTAATTATAAAAGAGTATAATGATAATAGAGATTCTAAAGTTATAATCAACATTGTTTAAAAACACTCGGAGGAAAGTCCGTGCCCATGTCACATATACCTTCTAGCTATATATTTTTATTATGTGAAGAGAAATCTAACAGTAACAGAGATGTTTAACACTACATATATATTATAGTGTGAGATTTAGAAAAATAACGAATGTTTATATAGTAAAGGTGTACAGAAAAAAAAATGTAAATGTATATGTAAAATTACAAATACGTTACAAGCTAATTACACGATCGCATAAATTTGAAGAACCTAGTCACGAACTTGAAGTCACTTAAAATAGGCACTTCTTAGGCAAGCGTGCTATATCCTAGAGCTGCATCTCGCTTTCCCCCAGGTGAGATAGCAGTCAAACGCGAACCTATTACTAAATAAATAAAAAAATATGTGTAAAACAGTACCTATATAAAATGAATGATGTGTTTTAGTAAGCAACTGATTCGACTATCGTGTCGTGTGTACCTGTGACATTGGAAACGCTCCCCCGACCCGCGATCGGCATGACTCACCGGAGTCTGCGGCGGAGCGTGTAAAGTGCACCGTTCGTTGCCAGTTGCACGCGAACGCACTGAACACAACTTATTGAGCACCGTGCGCAATATTACCTACAACATACATATTATCATAGTCGTTTTGCGTATTGTTTTGTGCCGTGTGCACTGACTTAAATGTGATGTAAGTGAAGTCAGTGAATAATGTAGGACTTATGTAAGTGGATTAAGGTGATATGAAACATATTTTTACTATAACATAAATAAAAGTATTATGGTCCTTCCACATGACTTCTCGTTTTAAAATTGTTTAAAACACACCTAAAAATGTAAAGTGTATGAACATTTTATGTTCAAGGGGTACGCAACCGCCGTCGAAATGTGCTAAATGTCTATTTCTGTAAATTCTAAATTGCATACTAGTACATTTTGCATTCACGCATGTCTTCAATGAATACATGTACACGTACAAGTCGTTTGAGTTGCAAGGGTACATATATAGAGAAACAAATGTAACATCACCCCTGTAATCCCCGGAGACGTGAGATAGGAGTGTAGCACATTCCGACGTTTACTTCCCGTAATAGTAATAAAGTGGTGAGCCTATTGCCATATACCGGCCACAAATACAGATTCCGTCTGCTTTATAAGCGGCTTAAAGAATATACAATTCGTCCGCGCTAATTGTTGGAGAATTCTTTCCATCTTTTTCATATACGAGTAGTGGTTATTAAACGTATTTAATTTTATTTCAAAGTATGATTTTTCATTTTTCGTGGTCATCAAATGCAAAGAAACTTATTAAGCTATAAACAACAAAGGTTATAATGATATATAAATTAGGCCTCGATTATCTGGCGGCAAGTGCAACGCGTCCTCAGCCTTGACATCAAATGATGAATAAAAATTTGTATAACCACTGTAAACCACTGTGTTAATACTTCATTGGGTTTAATTATTCAACACAGTACAAGGAAACGCTTAAAAGCACACCATCAGCAGCTCACTGAAAGCCAGGCACAAAGTGAGAAATATGAAAGTTGGAAACTTTAACATTTCGTTTAATTCTTCATCAACAATTTTGTTCGGAGCA
>DWDU01001038.1:0-15803 GCA_018245575.1 Jemadia suekentonmiller
ATTACATTTATCTGTTATATTTATATAACAAGGAAACAATAACAATTTTTTCATATGAGACTGGAGAAGAGGATATCATAAACATTTCGGTTGCAACTTAGTAAAATTCATCCTAAATAATGGCTGTGTCGAATAACATCAGTACACTCATATAAATTAGGTTAAATAAATTTCTTAAAGTATCGTCCACGAGATCAATGACCGAAGTTAGCGACCTAAATTCAATAGTTATTACGACAGACATAGCTAGTTGAAATAGTGACACCCCTTAAGGTCATACGGCTTTTATAAGTAATTGGTATGTGGGTCCAATCTGAGATCCACAAAATTTAGGCATCGTTAATACTGCGACATAAAAAGTAATTTCATTAACAGATCCTTAATATCTAGACCGTGTCAAAGTAGGCCCTAAATATATAGTCCCGTTTGCCATGCTGAATACAAAAAAAAATCCAAAACCTAACAGGTCTAATCTCGAAAACAAAAATAACAATTAGAAAATCAAGGGAACAAAAAAGGATTTATAAAATTAAATAAAGGATAAATAAAAAAATAAAAGGTAAAAAGGATAAATAAAGGATTTATAAAAGTACATATAAACGAAAACATACCAAGCCACATGTGGCAAATTGGTATACACAGAAAAAATATGAGACAACAAAATAATAATAAACACAATAAATAAATAAATAAATGTACACACATATACACACGAGCATACAATAATTATACTTATAATATACATATAATAAATATATTTACGCTACCAATACTTGTACAACTTCTGTCGTGTCAAACAATGGATCAAAAACAAGGTTACTGATGATGACTGCAGCCAAATTACATGACGTTACCTCAGCGGGGGTGTTGACCACGCCGATGTTGTATCCGACTGGAAGAGAGGAGCCAATCGTGGTGACCACACCAGCCAGCACCAAGTAGAAAGACCATCCCGCTCTGTACTCCTGCGGTCGCGTCAATAGCTGATGCTCGGTCGCTATCTAAAACAAAGTACAAACAGTACAGTACAGCGTTTTGTTTTTTTTTATATACCTACTTTTTCAGTATACTTTATAATGTTGCCGCTGGCCAGTTTCTTTTGTTTGTCATAAAATATACAATACACTATAAACGTGAAAAAAGTAAAATATTTTCCATATAAACTCACAGTAGACATTAAGACAAATAATCCCGACTCCCACATATTTTAAAAGAAACAAACTAAATTAGACTATATTATTGTTTCTTATGCTATATTTAGAATTTCGTGGTGCAGAGAGTGACCACGGCGATCACTACATCCGCGAAGAACGGCAGAACGGAGGAGAAGAAGAAGATCGGCCAGAACCAGTCGCAAGTCCACCCTTCCAGCATGAAATACGTGAGAACAATCGCCGCTGAGCCGTGAGCTCCGATAGCTGGGTGTGCAAGTTAGGGGCCTCATTGTACAGAAAGAAACAATCTTTTGGTCCATTAGAAGATCAAACGAGATTACTCAAGATTAAGAACCAATAGCTATTTTGCAAAATAAAATTTAACGTAAGATCACGGCTGTAATCCACGAAGAGGTAGGCAGAGGAATGTAGAATATTCCCCCGTTTCACTAGTTACGTTTAAATTTAACTTACAAAATTATAAAAAAAAATAATGACAACTTGTGACATTATGAACTTAACTCGCTATTTAATCAATATGTACCACTGTAATATTATACGAAATATTATACCCAAAAGAAAAAAAAAGAAAAACATTTGTCGTTTCAATAGATACTACAGCAGTTCATATAAAAAACGTATTTTATAAGCTAAAAAAGTTATTTGCGGTTACTTAAATTATTAATACACTAAAATGTTATACTTAGTATGTTCATTAAATACGTAAAGTAATATCACCCCTCTAATCTTCGAAGAGGTAGGAAGAAGAGTGTAGTACGCTCCCACGTTTCACCAGTTACGTTTACGTCCCACTATGAAATAGGTGGTGAGTCTATTGCTGTATCCCGGGTACATATCCAGACACCGAGCCGCTACTAGAATATCTAAAGTAGAAAAACCCTATAGTGCCCGACCCGGGATTTGAACCCAGGACCTCCTGATCGACAGTCGCACTTGCAACCAACACGACCAATATTATGAATTTCATGAATATTATGAAATTCACTATAAATGTGTATGTAAATTGTGTAAGCTATTAAAACATTATATATGTAGAAAAAAACATATATTATTTTAATTGTACAGATATGTAATTATCTCCGCAGCGGTTTGAACATTGATTACGCTCTCCTGTAAACCTCGGTTCTTCACATGTCGCTTTAACGCAGGAACCTTTGAATTATCTTAAAATTTATTATTAGTTTATTTTATAGATCACATTATAAAAAAATACATATTAATATTGAAGATAGATAAAATACTATGATAGAAAAGGTTAATATGATACTATACATTATTATGAAACAAAACATTGATGTGATACAAGATTATATGATACAAGACTTTATGTGATACAAGACATTATTATGATACAATATATTATTAGAATTATATGAAACGTTAATAAAGGATACAGGTGAGCGAAACGATTGGACAGAACATGGTTAGCCCGAGGATAAAGGTGATCATTTCAACCACAACGAGAACCAGGGACGCAATCAGACCCGCCACCAACCTGCAACGACACCACCCATTAAATATCATACCAACCTCTGTAAATACACATCTATAACGGGCATACAAATATTGCACTTACGTTAGGGTTGCCAGATAGGAGAAACGTGGGTGCCGAAATTTTGCATGCAGTTACCAATCACTATTCCGAATTGTACCTATTTAAACGTTTATGGTGCCACGTCCTTGTTTTATTGTCTTCATCAAATTTTACCGTAATACACGAGGCTACATCTGGCATCCCTAGCTTCCGGCGTATGACGATGAAACACAACATTAATACAACATACATTATGGATGACGCAAGGGAAGGTGAACATCGTAGCGAAATCTATACATTTAAGAATTCCGTTAAAAATTCTCTAAGGCGTGTTAGGTCAGGCAACGCGCACTTAGCCAGCACGCTACACCTTAAGAGGCGAAAGCCGCAACTAAACAGTACATACATACATACATACACATACAGTGCAACTATAAAAGGGGCTCTTATTGTTGTTAATGATTTAAATGATGATGTATTTAGTTAAAAAATCGCATTACGTGTGCATGGGTGAAATAGCCTTTTAAAAATGAATAAATATTGGTTACACGCTACTTAATAGCACTCTACTTTTATATTAGTAAAAATATTTAAAAAAAAATAAGTTTCAAAAACAATTACATAATGTCAAGCCATTGACTTCAAGACAAGACATTTGACTTGCCATAAGATGCCGGTAATTTATAAAACATAACTAACAACCTGCCATAAACATAAGTAAACATAAACATCTTTAAGTATTAAGTATTCTAAAAATAAACATCTTTAGGTATGTATGTAGGTTAACTTTACTGCCACGTTGGTCGAGTGGCTGTGAAGCGCTGCTGTCGATCGAGAATTCCTGTGTTCAAATCCAGATTCGTTTAGTATTGAATTTTTGTAACTAACTTCACTACTTTGTAACTAAGTTAACAACCAATTCCATTATAGGACGTAAACGTAACTGGCGAAAAGTGGAACAGTACACTGCTCTGCCTACCTCTTCAGGGATTACAGATGTGATTTTACATTATGTACGTAAGTAACTAGGTATACGACCTGCGTAACATTACTAGTAATTCTTATATAAAGAGAACAGAGCTCAAACATCACCGACCTATGTACATAATACATAGCTAATTTATGTTAAATACTTGATACTGGAACAACACAAATACATATAAAAAGTAAGGAGTCACCGAATTCGGCGCGCGTGCATGAAGAGAGTGATGAACGCAGGAAAAGACTAGCTAAGTAAGCAAGGATGGAGATATTTGACACTCGGAGTTCTCTGCCTATCCCGTAAAAGAACTGGCGAGGTGGTATATTAATAATAATGTAAATGTACATAAATATATGACAACACAAAGCAAAATTAAAGAAAAAAATACCATATTGTCAGTCACAGTTATGGCTAATTAGTGTTTAACAAAAAAACAAGATTTTCGCGCGCGAAACAGATTGGAAATACGCCGTTACTACATTTAAATATTTAAAACATTAAATCACCTGTATTTCTCAGGCAGGATGGATTCCCACTTTTCACCAGTCACAAGTACGTCCCCATTAATAGGGGGTAAGATTATCGACATATCCCGGGCACAAATCCAGCCTCCGGGCTACTAATGGGAATTTAAATAAAAAAGTCGCAGGAACACTTCGCTTTGTAACCTGATGATCAAAGACCGACTGATGAAGTTCAGACAGAACATAATTAAAATTGCAAGTATTGTAGATCATCTTCAGCATTTAACAAGTAGCATACACTCAGAACAATCACATGTAGAGCATGTAGTAATATACTGTGAAAGTGTTGTAATGATTTAAGCAAACTTAAATTCTTCAATGAATTACTCTTACAACATAAACATGTTCATTTTTATTACTTCTAAAAAGAAATTTTCAAACGTTTTAAAATCTTATTTGGAGTTTATAATCGTTTTGGAATCTGACTATTTATTTATTCGTACAGTCTCGATAGAAAATTAGTAAATCTCTATAGATACTAAAATCGGTCACTTTGTATAGCTTTTTTTTAAAAACCGTTAAAATCTCCCTGCCTACTTGTGGTAATCCTAGCGTCGTGAAATCATCACGCTGAATATATTAAGCAACTATTACCTATATAATAATAGTGAAAATCCTGTTGGCTTCTCTTTTAGTACAGAGGTTTCAGGACCTTCATGGAGCATTCCAGGACTTAATACTTGGTTTTGGACTTAATACTTGGACTTAATACTTAATACTTGGTTACTGGTTCTTGATACATTTCTAACGTGCTACTTAACCTTAAAGTTATCAATTACGAACATCAAAAGTTTTGCGTATCGACGTGTAAATCAGGTGATCATGCTTGGGTTGGTGTTACGTGTTTTTATTGCATTCATTATACTTAATTGTAATTAATTTGTTAAATATAATTACATTAAATTATATAAGTTATATAGTGAGGAAAAGTTTAGGTAATGTATTAGGTATTTTGGTGAACATTTAAAAAAGAGGTTATAATACAATGGAAAATACCGAATTCTTTCAAAAATTGCAAACAAATACAAGATACACTGTTCTTAATGGCACAGATTGGATTGAATGCAAAATATAAACTCAATAACATTCGAGCCATAAGAACGTTTAAACTAGGAAGGAATTCATTTAAATTATCCCCCACACGAAAACTCAAAATTCAAACCAAATAATATCGTAATTAGTTGTCTAACATTAACGGACCTGTTTTAGTTTTTCGTCTTCCATAACCATTGTACTAATCACTGGCAACACTCGCGCGTTACGATGAAATATCTAAGCTTTCACTGACAGCGGTACGAACGAAACGGACGCCGAGCGAACACTGCAAGCGTTTGACGCGCACTTCATTCACGAAACGAACGACATGCCGCAGTTTCACTTAGTAAACCCTTCCGATATGTACTTAGTACTGAGATAACTTCTAGACAATATAATTTTTCAATTTTTATTTATTATATCTAAATAATATTTGACAATATCGTAATAATAAAATAGTAGTAAATAACTTATATGAATTGATACTATTTTTTATTTAATAATGTATAAACATGCTTGCTTTGGTCGTATCGGTTGCAAGTACCACTGCCGATCGCGAGGTCCTGGGTACAATTCCAGAGTCGAATTGAGACCACTGATTTTTTTTAATTTAGATTAGATTTTCTAGAAGTGGCTCGGAGTCTGGATATGTGCCCGGTGCATGGCAATAGGCTCACCACCTATTCGATAGTGGGACGTAAACGTACCTAGTAAAACGTGTTACATTCGTGGAATGTGCTACATTCCTCTGCCTACCTCTTCGGGGATTACAGCCGTATTGTTACTTTTTATGTTATGAATATTTTGGTATTGTATATAATGTAAATTATTGTGTTTTAATTAACAATAAATGAACAAAAAGATTATAAAATATAAAAATAACAATAATATAATAAATTAACTCAACTGAATCCTTTAAGAACAATAAGATGATTCTAGACTACTGACGCTTCAAAGTCTTTTTACATATACACACAAACATCTTTTTAAACAAATTATTTCTGCAAAGAGTAATCACAATATAATTACTCATTAACCCTTCTCATCCGGAGAGGAGACCCGGAGCCAACAGAGGATCGAGTGAAGAGTTGTTGTTGTTGATGATGATGTGCAATGCAACGAAAAATCTTCTATGTACACACACAGTGCATTTACACGTAGAGACATGATTAATTTAATCACGTGTCTTAAGACGTAACATCACGGCTGTACTCTCCCGAGGGTGTGCAGAACATTCACACGTGTCACCCAGTTAAGTTATACCTTGTAATAGGTGGTGAGCGTATTGCCATACACCTAGTGCAAATACGGACTCCTAGCTACCACTACTAGCAATTCGAGTCTTTAAAATATGTTTTTAAAATACTGGAATATGCTCGTTACCTCCATTTATGCTTACATGCACATATAAAAGGTGGTAAACAATTATAGAGAAAACGACAACGTACGTTGTAGGTAAAAACGAGCTTTATCCGGCGCACGTAAAAGATAAGATACATTTATCGTTTCTTAAGACCACAATTTCATCAAGTAAATATGATAGATTGATTACCTTGTTAGTCTCCATCTCTACTTCGAATTTGTGACTGAGTCGCATCCATAAGAAAAATGCGTGATGTGCACACAGTGTTTCATATCTGCTTAAATGTAAACTACCTAATTAGCTATATAGAGTTTTTATTACGATATGTATGTATAAATAAATAGATTTAAATAGTACACACTCTGACTATTTTGGGATCAAACAGCTTGTATGAGTTGTCGCGCGATAATATAGTTTGGGGATTGCATGTGTCTACGTACAACCTAATTTGATATAAAATTCTGTTCAAAAGCATATTCATATGAAAAAACATATTAGCAGTTCCTTGTTACTACATGAATTCGCAACTAGAAAACTGGAGACATTTTTTTTTCAATAATTATTTTAAGTGCACAAATAAACATGGACCACAACCCAAATTAAACATAATTTGCTATTCTTAAACACTGATTCTTCAGTTTAAAACTAATTATTATTTCATGCTAATCTTGAAAAATTTAACCCTGACATTCACTGCATCGAATTACATACAAACTTTAATGTGTGTTTAATTATGATAGTGTCGTGGTCTAGCATTTAGAACTGTTTTCCACGACTCCACTTCTCAATAACAAGTGTTTTTAGATAATACAGGTGAATTTTGATAACGATAACACTGCAGGACCTCAAGTGTTGGTGTTGAACATCCATGATGTCTGTTTTGTCACCTATTTCTGTTTTGTCTACCATTATTGAAACGCCGCACGTAATTCATAGTTACAGAACAACTGAAAAACTGAAATAACTGAAGTAAATTTTTCCCATATATTACTCTGATTTAACTTTTTTTTATAAATAATTTGAAGGCACCATGAGTGGTATATTATATCGCTTAGTTAAAAAATTATGAAATACCTGTCTTTACACGAACTCAATAGAGGCTGTCAAATATATGGTGACATAGAAAATAGTCAAATAGAAAATTGGATATTTCAGTTAAATAGGAATTGAAAAACTGTAAATGCGTAAATTACCATCTTTATTACCTGCCACGATAGTAATACGAATAATCGCCATAATAGAGTATAATTATGTATTGCAAACAATTTAATATAGGCAAATATAAAACATAATAAACCTGACTGCCTACATTTGTTTAAATAACCATTATCCAATGGTATATACAGGTGTATATAATTAACTTCATACACAAGCTATGATGCAATAAGGTGAGGCAACACTAAAACAACTCTTTGTTGCAATGCATTTGAAACATGTCTTATCTTAGCTATTGTAAAACAATATTACCTACTTAGACAACACAATAAATTGATTAAGTTTAAACAAATGCATGTGAGTTTTATTCATGCAATAGGAATTAATAGGTGCAAGTAAATAATAGATATATGTCAACACATTCACCTACAATTTACATGTTCCACGATATAACAACATCTCAAAAGGTACTTAAACATAGCTATTTCTACGAACATTAAATGAATATCAATTTAACACCAGCCAATCACTATTGTTAAATGAGTGTATGCAAAGGTCCTGAGTATATTGGGCTCCAACATGTTTGTGTTATACACACCAAAAATTAGCAAGGAAAAGATATCCAACTTAGTAGAGGATCCTCCTGTGATATGTGAGTGTGTAGTGTCATTTACTGTCAATTACATTGCAAGCAGCACCTTCAATACTTCTTGTGTTCATTTGTTATGACTCCTTTAAAGATGCTTCAAACAACAAATCAATCTAAAAATTAGTTAGGGAACAATAGTCAAAGGTATTGCTTGTCAAGCATGTCAAATAGCATATAATATCAATAATAATGAAAAGCTTCCACCCACCCCACTGTTTAACTCATGAATCATTATGAGACATTTCAAACTTCTTATTACTAAACCTAACCTACTTAAGTAATAAGTCTCTATTTTATTTTAGTAAGTCATACCTATTTCCATACATTTTTAATGTTGTTACAACATATTTTTAAAACATAATTTAAATGATGATCCAGTGGCAAAAACTCTAAAACTAAAAAAGATGTTATCAATAAGGTATTGTCACATACATATATGTAGCATACTGCCTCACTGGTTGAGTTGTTGCAAATGCAACTGGCTGATTGAGATGTACTGACCATGATTCCCAGATTGACTACAATCAGGTTTTTTAATATGGAATTCCTTGTAGTAGCTTGGAGTATGGATTTGTAAGCACTATATGGCAATAGGCTTATCACCTAATCCTTGGTGAATCCTACCCGTTTGTGAAATACAGATGCTAATACAAAAAAAATATATATGTGATAGAACTTGATGTATCATCAGATATGTCTTGTATATAATATCTACATGTTAATTCCGTAGAGATTCACCATTGCTGTTTTTCCCCGTAGCCCACTTCTTAAACTACTGCAGATAGACTCTGTGCTAATTCTGTAGCTGCATAAGGGTGAGTTAAAAAATTGACATTCTAAGTCCAACAAATCAATGAACAAGTTGGTACTTGATATGGTATAAAGTCAAAGTCAAACTCAAATTTCATTTATTCAAAATTGGTTAATTACAACACTTTTTGCACATCAAAATGATATTACCACCGCTCGGAAAATACCTCGCTATGGAGAAGAAGCAGCGAAAGAAACTCCATAGGTGTGCTACTGCATCTTTTAAAATAAGCACTTATATTAAAATATCATATAGATTATAATTTTAAGCCTTAAAACCACAGCAACTCTTTCCAAACGTCTATGTCTTGCACGTAATCTGCAATTGAGTAATAGGCTTTTTGATATAATCGAGCCTTAACGAATTTCTTGAACTAGCAGACTGACAAATTTACCACATCGTTTGGTAGTTTGTTATAAAAGTGTATACTTCGACCTACAAACGAGTAGCAAGTACAGTAAGTAGGTGACATAAACTAGATGTGAGGTGTCAACATCTATCAGTTGACGAATCTTCAAATAAAACTTTAATTGAGGAATCCAATTCCTGCACTTAAAATTTTTATATTAAAAAGATCATAAAAGGGATTTATGGTTTCGAAAGTTCATGAACAGTAAATAACCATTGGAATGAGTTTTTATTGGTTTATACATAACATCACACCTATAATCTCCAAAAAGGTAGGTAGAGGAGTGTTGTGAACACCCAGGTTTCACCGGTTATGTTTATTTACTATAGACTAGATGTTGAGCTTAATGTGATATACCAGACACATAACTAGACTCCAACCCACTACTAGAAAACCTAAGTCAGAAGAATCCTATACTATCCAAATCCGGAACTTAAACCCAGGACCTCTTGATCAATATTCATGCTTGCATCACACACACCTAATATGATAGTAATTGATTTATAACATTTACATGTATGTATGATGGATCAGGGACTCACTGTAGACAGAGTAGCAAATAAGAAAATCATAGTAAAAATGTGAATGTTACACCACCTGCAGACATTCTTTCGTATGGAATTTATGTCAATAAAAATTGTGTGGACTCACGGTTCTATAACAGACATTCTCAAAACTAAAGTCAAACAAGATCTCGAGGATCACAAACTATTATCTATTGTTTCTGTAATTAAAATATTGTAATACATAAGTTATCTTTATACATATTTCAATTTTTATATTTCTTTATTTATCTATTGTTTCTGTAATTAACATATTGTAACACATAAGTTATCTTTATATTTCTACTTTTTATTAGTTTAGGTAAAAAATATACCATCATTGCATGAAATTTTATTATGAATCACACGTAAAAATAACTACCTACAATTATAAAAAAAGAAATCTTTCTAGTTAGTGTATGAAAGAATGGTTCAATATTTTTATACAATTTATTTTTCGTTCTTTTAATGCATGAGGACTTTATATTAACTTCCATCATTCAAAACTAAGTCCATGCAATATACTTCAGGAATACGCATATAGATAGATAGGTCGGAAAAACTCCAATGTAAATTAGACGACTATGACATTGAATGAAAATGGATTTATTATGTATTAAGCTGACTTGACTCACGTTTGTTTTTCAGTCACTCAGTCTCCGCCGCGACCTCGCTGCAATCGGCGGGAGGCTCATGAAGACGGACTTCATATAGTTCCGCAACTAGTCGGGCCACGCCGAAAAACCAAACGTGAGTCAAGCAAGTCATAATGTGTAACACTCACGAAACAATGAATGGATTTTTGAACAGATAACCGTAGAGAATATTTTATATAAGCTCCAGAATAGAAAACTTGGATATATCACTTACCGGGCATGATATATCTGGAGAACAGTGTCGTGGTACTGGCTGGGCAAACATTGTATAACGCTCTCCTTGGTCTCCCATAATAATGTGACTAATACACATATGTGGCCCAAGAGGGTGAGAAAACGAGCTGAGATCAGCGTTTTGGCTCCTCTCATTCCGGTTTTTAAGAAAATCGGCTATGCGTATAAAGAATTAAAGATCAACGACACCCTTGTCTAGATCTATACGTTATGACAGTGCTGAAAATTATACAAAATACATATGTACATGCTCTATAAATTATAGTCTATAATCTCTATAGTATTATGACGTCCAAGATACATGATGTCAAAATGACAAGAAAAGATCTATACAGATAAATAAAAGTGTCTGTTTGTAATATTAAAATAACCGCTTTTTACTAAATGCATGTACAATTTTTGTCTGTCTGTCTGCCTGTCTGTTTGTTCCGGCTAGTTTCTGGGACGGCTAGACCGCGACGGATTTTTACGGGACTTTCACTAGCAGATAGCTGATGTAATAAGGAGTAACTTGGCTAGTTTCATTTAGAATTTTAGAATACCACGCGAACGAAGCATAACTAGTAATAAATAATTTTGAATACACCTTGGCATAATAGCGGTAGTAATTATATATTTTATTACGTATGTGATATTATTCATTATGTCATAGTTTACATTTGAAAATGAAAATTTGATATACATTTCATGATGAAAACAAAACAAATCATGACCACCACGACATCATGAATAATCATGGATTCATGACGTTGTGGTTCATTTGTGAAAATGGAAGTTTCATTCTATGATGAAAATAAAACTTCTATTATTGAAATATAGACGATGTTATTGAAGCACACCAGATAGTATTAGTAGTTTTCTTCGTATTTATGTTCATATTTACAATTACGAAATGCTTAATTTTTATAAAATCATCAATAAGTGCGAAATACTTTTAATTTTAATATTTCTAAGATCTTTACTTCAGGTTTTCCAACACACTTCATTAATTGCCATGCGTCGATGCAAATGTCATGTGATTGTCACAAGCCGTTATTAAATACCTAAACCAAAATACATGAAGTGCATATAAACAACTTCCCTAGAATTTTAAAAGCTGTGTTCATTCTAAAGATATAAATGAAGCTTTTAAAGCCCTGTTGGGTGAACCATGATGGTAAAAATTGTTAAATAAGCGAGTAATGTGGCGAATAGTTTTCCGAAACATGTTAAGTTCTATTTATTTTTCAGATAAACCTATTTTTTCTATTGATATTAATCCTGCCGGGAAGCGCTTCGCAACTGGTGGACAAGGTGGGGGCTCCGGCAGGGTTGTGGTGTGGAACCTAAGCCCTGTTTTGGATGAAGCTGCCGAATTAGATTCAAATGTCCCTAAGATGCTGTGTCAAATGGACAAGCATTTAGGTTAGTTATTGTTTTTTCTTGTAACTTTTTTCATGTATGTAGAGCCTATGTAGAACCAGTATCTTCGCCTATCTAGTCTTGTCGCAATTACGGTAGACACTCGTAACAAGTACTGTTATGTAAATTGTTACAAATATCCCAAGTTCCTGTACAGTTTTAAATTAACAGGTGGAATATGACAAGGTTATACAAATCCAGCGAATATGTTTTGTGTGAGAACCAACATCTAAACAAACTAGCAAATGTAGAAACTTTTATACCTACAATAATAGTAAGATATAAATTGTCATAGTAAATTCAATGTGATATTGACTGTTACAAAGAATTTTCTTTTACTTTTTCCAAAATTAAGTTTTGTTTGAATAAGTCCAACTTTGGTCACAAAATTTTATTACAAATACCACGATAAATATGAAATATTGATTAATATGTTACATTACATAATACTTAACATTGAGTTAGAATTGCTTTTATCTGCAATGTAATGTGATGTAATGATTTTTAACATATTCTATTTTTGAATTTTACATATTATAACTTATTTTAATGATTATCATCAGTCTATCTCAGTCTGCTGCTGGACATAGGGCTCCCAAGTGAACACTGTATGAGCTTACTCCTACATTGCATTGCATCAGCATGTTTGTACAACATATTATTGATGACAGATTTGCACTAAAGTATGAAAGTGACATAGATATGATTCAAACGAACAAAGAACACCTGCTAGAGATGTTCAAAAATCAAACATCGATATTAGAAGCACAAAATAACATATTAAAACGAAATGAAGCTGTTATGATTAAGCAATTCAACTTTATTATGAACACTTGAACAACATTTGACAAGAAGTTAATCAAATAAAAATGTAATGGATTTTGTACTAAATTCCTATTACGTGTTGACTACTGCACTGTCAGCAAATATAATTATGTCACATTTAAGGTGAATTCAAGAAACTCTAATCGATACTGTAACTGACAGATATCATGGACATATTAGCATACATTTACTTTCTCCGAATCCATTACAAAATCAATTGAATATTATATCTAGTCAGCTCCATGAGGAACTTATGATTCCTGTGGATGACATTAAAGATTTATACAAATTACTCTCAATACGAGCAAAAATAACAACCAAATATTTAATTATGGAAATCTAAATACCTCTCCTATACAGAGACTCATTTGAATTGGATAAAATTATATCATTGCCATGGGTGAATGGTAACAAATCCATTTATAATATACCTGCTATGGAATACATCGCTTTTAATGTTAAAAAAGACAGTTACATGCCCTTGACAACAGCTGACATTCAATCTTGCTCAAAATTTAAAGCTGACATGATGTTTTCATCATATAAACATGCATAATTCAATATGTGACTTGCAATTAAATAAAATAAACACTGCCAATGAACGCTATAGTCGGTTGGAGATAAGAAAATGCGCCGATGTTTGGATCAAGTTGCAATAGCGCGGCGCATGGCTCTACTTGTGTTGCCAGAAATGCACAGTGCATATTTTATGCACATCGGGCTTTGTTGTCAAGCAATTAAAGAGAAATGGCATTATTAATATCCCGACAGGTTGTATAATTAAGGGAGAAAAGTTTACAATCCATGCACAATATGATTACAGAAATCTAATGTCCATGATAAACAACATTGCATTGCCATATACACCATATGAGACATCAGTGTTAAATAACATTCTGAACTCGAGCTGGCCTAAAGTAGTTTTAAACAATATTGAAAACCACTATGAGGTCTATAAGCACATATTACAGCAAATAGATGCGCTCAATAGGCAAGAATTACAGCAAAGAACAGACTCATATCACATAGTATTTTATTCAATACTATCTGCAGCGATAGTAGCTGTAATGGGATACATAGCATTCCAATGCAGAAAACATTGGACATGTGGTGTGTAGAAGCCGCAGGGCGCGCCCGACCCAGCCATCGCAGACGCCATCCCGATGCAGGCCCTCTCTAGCATAGGCTCGGTCCTCAGCATTGACAGAGCGACATCGGCTACATTAGCAAGAACCATTCGTTTTGAAAACCTACCTGAACCTTGGTGTTGTATTTATGTATGTGACATTCAATTCATGTTCGTAACCTTATAACAGTACAGTGTATTTTCATATAATAATTTTTTGATTTTATTTTTAAAACGTCTGTTTGACATTTTAAATTTATTGCTTCCATTGTTTATTGCTTTTAGTGATTACTTGTATTAATATGATTTGCATTTAAACATAATTTCATGCAATTTATTAATATGTTACTTTTATGTCATTTAAGTACTTTCTCTTGAAATAATTTTAGATCCATTTATATGTTATTTGTTACATTAAGTAATTTGACATATTTTCTTGTGAGACTGGCAATATGTACGAGCTTACTCGTACATTGCATTGCATCAGCATGTTTGTACAACATATTATTCAGTGCAATTAAAGGTATCATCAATGACAGCTGCATTTTTATTTAAATTGACAACACACATGTAATAATCCCACACAAACACTATCACATCCTCTCAGTGGCTCTCTCCATCCAATTTCTGCTTTCTGCCTATTGCAGATTGTCATCCCACTAAGCCTATATTACACACATACTACATACTAACTACTGTAAATTATACATATTATATACTTGTATATTTTCAGCATGTGTCAACTGTGTGAGGTGGAGTAATGATGGTCAATATTTGGCATCTGGTGGTGATGACAGGCTGATCATGGTGTGGGGTCTGAGTGTAGCAATAGGTGTGTCAGGAAAGCCCAAGGGTGAAACATGGAGGTGTTTGTCCATTTTACGAGGACATGCAGGTATGGTGTATGTAAATTATTGTTTATAAATTTGTGTGAATATTATTATCATTACCATATCAGAACATAGAGGCTGATGATGGTATTCATCAACACACCAGGTCCCTTATGGGATAGGCAGAGAGCACCAAGTGCCAATTATCTCTATCCTTACAGATTTGACTAATTTGTATGAATATGAGAAAGATTTTTCTACAAATATATAATTTTAATTTCAAATGTCAAAATCCTGAAGTCTCATTTTACTATAATAATCATCCCATTCAAATTCAAATATCATTTATTCAAAATTGGTTCATCAGAACACTTTTTGTACGTCAAAATGAAGCTACCACCGCTTCGGAAAAAGCCTTACTATGGAGAAGAAGCGGCGAAAGTAACTCCATAGTTGTGCTACTGCATCTTTTAATCTAAGCACTTATGTTAAAATATAAATCATAATTTTAGGCCTTAGAACTATAGCAACTCATTTCCAAACGTCTATGTC
>DWDU01001039.1:0-15801 GCA_018245575.1 Jemadia suekentonmiller
ATATATGTATGTTATATGTTGAGGTATTTATTTGGAATTTCGATAACGCAAGCAAGATTTTGCATAATTTACACATTAAACCCTAAATTCGGTGAGTTATTTAGTCTGTTAATATATGTATTTTAGTCCTTGCTCGTATGCAATAATTTACAAACTTTTGTTTCTTATCAAATTATGTTTTTTGTTTGTTTTGTGTAACAAAAGAATTGTAGAAGAGTCGTTTTGCATACGCAATCGTATATAAAAAGTGTACATAAATAAATTAACAATCGCACGATATAAACACAAACAAGAATATTTACTAATGAAACCACATTTTCGTTTTGGGCAAAAACGTTAAGCTTTGCCACAACGTTGACAAAAGTCTTTCCCTAAAACTCTACAACCGCAAGCCGAATGAGGTATTGAATTAAGACATTTCGTATTTGGAATGCGCCGGTGCAAATATAAGACGACCTCAACTATCTTGTTTTATTTTATATAAATAGATATAAAGTTTGTTTTATAAATAAATGATAAATATCGCCGGCAGCTAACGCATGGTGAAGTGAACTCAAACTAGATAGAGACACATCATGCTATTTTTTTATATAATATCCTTTGTTAACGAATCAGTTGAGCTGTTTTGCGGAGTCGATTCCGATACTAAGTCAATTGATAGAAACTGGCTCGGATTTCATACAAAATTTGTATAAATGGGAAGCATTCAAATGAAAAACATGAGTTTGTTTCATCAAGAAAATACTTAACGTGAAGTTCAAAGGAAACAAAATGTGTACAGTCTATTTAACCGCGACTTAAACGAATTAATTCAACCAAGAGCCTTTCCCAGAAATTGTAACCGCAAAGTAAAAGCGTATTAGATTAAGACGTGTTTCGTTGTTCATATTTTCGTTGGGGCCGCGACCGCAGTTGTCTTACCGCCGCCTTAGAGGGTTAACTCACGAAATAAATAAATGTTTATTTGCACAGAAACTAAAACTGAGCGCCTGACGTAATGGCATAGAAATTTTAGATGCATATTGCTTGTGGATATGTATGTTCGTCTTGTTAACAAGTAGAATAAATAATGTTGTTAGACTGAGATGTAAGTTTTCGTATAAATTCGTTTGCATGTTTAAGTGATTTCTTTGGGTTACAAGGTATGTTTTTATCGTACTCATTACTTTAGATTTAATTTTTACGCTTTAAGTGCAGCCAAAAGTTTGAGAAGCGATGTTATCGAACTTATCTTAACATTACTTCTGGTTTTGTTACTAACATTCTTCTAACGTAGGTATACAATATTGAGTATCTTTGATAGAACATATTATTACAATTTTATTTATAAATATTAAATTCCAAAACTTGTCGATGTTATAATGCAGCGGTCATTATTATTCTTAGCTATTCGGAAAATATGCCGAGGTTTTCCGAGGATTCTCGGGCCGAAGTTGTCGGCCATGGGGGACGGCGAAAGTTTCCTTTAGCCCTCTCGAACGAATAACTTACAACTTTTCCAACTTAACTCAAACTCCGTTGAGACGTACGAGGTAAACATTATTTCGCTAAGTTATTATATTACGTTATTTCACCTATTTATGATGTGGTTACCAACTAACAACAACATGAAATATATTTCCAAGCACATATAAAAAAGTATTCTTCATTCGATTAAAAAAATTGTAAAATAAAAATGTAAACGTGACATCACACCTGTAATCTCCGATGAGGTAAGTAGAGCGATGTAGTATACTCCCACGTTTTACTAGCTACATTTACTACCATGGGATAGTGCCTAAAAAAACGTTATATCACGACTGTAATCCACGATGTGGTAGGCAAAGGTATGAAATAGTAGAATAAATATATTTCGTAAGTACACAGTACTGCAAGCAGTCTATGAGATCAACAGCTATAATAAAGCGATTCAGAGATTTAAAATATCTGGCGAAGATACAAACACAAAACATTATAATTCCAACCCTTAACTTTTCTGGGGTCAGTATACCTCGATTGTCGTGTATTTCCCCAAAGGGCCATTGACTTGGACGCCCGTTCGATTCTCGCGTTAGGCACGATCATATACTTGTAATTGGTGTTGAGAGATTTATTGGCTTGTCTCTGTTTATTTACTATGCTTTATCTAATCTTCCGACTCATTATTTCTTGTTCGGGCGCCGCGCTGTCATTGTGTACTCTTGGTATTATTTGTTTATTTGACGTTATTATGTGTGACGCGCCGTGAATTTATTTGTCTGGTTTTATTAACAGTTATTAATGACGTTCAAAGCCCGCAGCCTTTGTGTCTGAAACATACTTGTTTAGTTTCCATTAAATGAGATAAGTAACTTTCACTTGCTGTCAGATTTCTTAAAAGTATTTTTTCATAATTTAGCTTTCATCGTAAGCTAACTATGTAATTTCTTTGCCTACGAAGTGAGTTAACAATACACAATAGACGTTGTCAGTAGACGAATAGTTTCTCATAACTTTTAGCACTAGTTAGTTAATTAACATATTGATCTTAGTCTAATAAAATTTAGTCGTTTTTACTCCTAATTTCATTTATAAAGAAATTTTGCCTTACCATTTTCATTTTCATTAGGTATCCTACAAAATTTCATATGAACTTTCATGAAAATCGCTTCAGTAGTTGAATTCTGAAAACGTAACTGAGTTATTTTAGCATTCACAATATTGTAAGCAGTAAATTAACAATTACTTTATTGAACCACTGATCTGTTTTGTGCAATTGCGGTATTGTTGATAGCTACATACTTGATATAGGTACTACCTAGTATAGCTTGTTATGTCAATTTATTTTATTGTGGATTGCAAATCAAAGCTTTTTTTACAGCAATTATAAATGTAGTATATTTAGATTCTGTCTAGCTTTTTCGGCTATCAAAGTTCGTGTGCAAACAATTTAGTTAAAATATTTTCACAGAAAATTATAATAATGGCCGTTGAGGCTGAATAATTTGTCTGTCGTCCTTGTCCTTGATACAAAATATAAAATGTTACGGAATATTGAATAATATTTTCTCCCCGGCTTTTGTTAACGCCTAGTTGGCTAGACGTCGAAATGAACATCATTAACTTTGAAGCTTCAGGATATGAAGATAATGGGAATATTTAATTATAATAGAACAGAACAGTTATTTAAAAAAAAATCATATCGTGTACATACGTGTATTTGATATGAACTTTGGTAAACATTTAAATTACAACGTGAATTGCTTGAATATTGCTCACTAACACTTTCATAAACATCATTTCAAGCGTAATGAATCCAATAGAAATCAGAGTTTATTTTAATAGACAAAATTTACATTCTGGAAAGAAATGTATGTCCATCAGTGGAGCGATAAAAGAATAGGTGACGATGAAAACAGTCTCACATCGTTAACATTATTATTATGATCTACTTTCAATCATCAATCAACAATTCATTCAATCAATACTACATTCAATTTCTATCAATTATCACTGCTGGACATATCCGTGGCAGGGTCTACGGACCTGGTTTTCCTCTTATCATGTTAGTTGAATATCACGAGTTGAATTTGTGTGTAATCGAAGTTTTCTACAAAAAGAACAATCCCCCATTAATTCAAGTCAAACCGAATATAAGGTTCACGTCAAAACGCGAACAATAATACGAAACCATAATAAATGCCCCTCGAATAAATGAACTACCTAATCAGCGTTTGGGGGGAAAAATTTTTTTTGCACAATAAAAACAACACTTCTCTGTTCGTAAAAAAATCTCATTTTCCTTTATTGCAGTGGGCCTAATTTGAATTGAGTGCTATGCAGTTATGGCTCAAGAGAGTGGATAATTTTAAGTAGCCGGGCTACGAAGGAGCAGTCGTTGAAATGTATATAGGTGATCCTCACGTATACAATATTATGTAGGTACATTAGGTAACCGCACAGATTGGAAATTACATAATGTCATGTATTTCCTTCTTTCGTTTGTGTGAATCGAGACGTCGGTACTGTTGATTGTGTTGTGGAGATTTCTGCTTGGTAACGGTATAGGCTCAACTATACATATATAGATTTGCTGTAATCACTAGCGCGCTAGTAACATTGATTGCTTTAACGTAACTAAACTAAAATTTAATTCTAAGCCTATGTTATTGTGAAGGTATGTTCAAAATTGTATAAAGTTCGTGGTAAAGTTTCAAGTAATGGCTCGGAGTCTCGATTTGCGACCGGTGTATGGAAATAGGTCTCCACCTATTAATGGAATAGGTGTAGAATTTTGGGACACAAACGTAAGTGGTGAAACATATTGTACTACACTCCTCTGCGCACCTCTTCGAGGATTACTGACGTGATGTTATGTTAAGTTTCATATACCCTATGCATTATGTTTCAGGTACATTTTGTGTCTGTTTACTCGTCTTTTGTTCTGACTAACTTTACAAGGACCGCTCCTAATTGAAATAGTTACTTATTAGCAATTACATTACTTAGTCTATTAAATAACATTTCATATTTTTTTTACAGACAAGTAAAGTACCAGACGGACGTCGTTTTTTATACTCGAAAATACCAGT
Source organism: Jemadia suekentonmiller (assembly GCA_018245575.1). Taxonomy (NCBI): domain Eukaryota; kingdom Metazoa; phylum Arthropoda; class Insecta; order Lepidoptera; family Hesperiidae; genus Jemadia; species Jemadia suekentonmiller. The sequence continues at coordinate 4,551 of DWDU01001039.1, forward strand.
TTGGTACGCCTATCATTGTTTGTATGTCTGCGTACCCCATGCGAAAATAACCATAAAATTGGCGAAATAAGGAAAGTGTAGTGTTTACCGCAAACAAATCGGGGTTCTGCTATAGCTATTTGTACTCCAAGTATTTCAATCTCAACAGTTTCCTCATTGCGAAAGTTAGTTTTAATAAAGTTAGCCTAACCACAAGAACTACTTGAAATCCTTTGAATTTACTGCTTTGTAGATAAGTCGTAATAAATAAGTAGCACGAGCGATCATCTCGCATTGTCGTAGAGTCCAACAGAGAAATGAATAGAGTCGGTTATTGTCAATTATATCGCGTAATCCACTGTTAAATTCAATTTTATAAGTCATACAGTAATTTAATACTCACAAAATAATCAATGAATACATTTTAAGACAATGAAACAGATTTATAGTAAACTATATAGCCAAAATAATTGGCTAGCTGAAGAAGCGTTAGGCAGTTGACGTCTGTCACGGATCCGATAATTGTTGTTGTAGAGTTCTGGACTAGAGACCAGGTTTTAGCAACTGCAGTACGTAAGACGCTCTCCAGCTAGGATCAACCATATATGCAAAGGAGCTGCCAGTAATTGGATTCGAAAAGGCGAATGTTTAGTTCATAAGGGTGCCATTAGAGAATCCATTTTGGTTAGCGGTGCATGGAAAGCAATTGATGATCATAACAAAAGTAACGTACTATGTAAATGTACATATGAACGTTTGATCTACATTTTGCGTAATGACTACCTTAAATAAATTGAATTGAACAAAAGCATATTCATTAATATTAATTATCTACTCTGCGGGAGTGTGCTACATTCCGCTGCTTACCTACATTTTCGAGGATTATTGGCGTGATGTTACGTACGTCTCTACTCTATTCTCATAATTCTTATATGCTTTTCAACAAGAGACCGACATCTTTATTTTGTTCCCGAGTAGGTATAATATGGGTGGATACTGGCACCTGATACTTATCAATATGTACGAGATTTGACCGTTTTAACGTTAAAAAATTTATATTAATTCCATGCCTGTTTAAGAATATGTGTAAAGTATTTTAATAATTTAATAATTATTCATTGTTAACCTAAAGTTAGGTTTGAAAACGGACTTACTTCTCAATTCCATTTTCTGCTAGCTTGCCCGAGGTGAATGGGAGAATAAATGATAGATAACAATTGTAGTTACTTATAGATATTTTATTTACACAAAAAGCCACATTCTACATCGAGTGATATATCCTACCTAGAACTGTATCTTACTTAGCCTTAAGTGAAATTACAGCCAAACAGAAGAACATATTTATTAAAAACAAAACAAAACAATTATGTACTCGTATAAAAAACAATCATTCTGTACCTCTCAGTGTACCTGTAGTTAACTGTTACATGAAAGAAATGTATGTGCTGTTTAATTAATTTCGCAGTGGCAGCAAACTTCGGACAGTCCAATTTGTCCTGTCATGTGCAGGTCGAGCGGCCCACGTGCTGTGGCGAAACGCGTGAAATCGTGTAAAAATTTGCGCCGAATAAAAATATTGACTCGGTTCAGATGTACGTGAAAGTACATACATACAAAATCATAGTAAAAACATTTTTTTAAAGGCTTTGTTGTATTGTTGTTACTTGGTGCTGGTAAGTAAGAAATATATCCGAGGCATTTTGTGATATTTTCGTAACTCGAAAGTCCATATACTACTTAGTCTTATACATATATAAATTTTCTTAACTTTAACATAATTTTCAGTAGTTTTTGTAATGCTACGCGAAAACCGTAATTAACGTATCTTTTTCTTTACGCTACTGTAAATTAAAGTTTAAGTTTAGGTAAGTTTTTTAATAGTAAATACCATTACACATGTAGGACCATTTAAAGAATTTGTTGTATACAGGTATTCATTTATTTAATGTTGTGTAGAAATGTTATGTAGAAAAAGTATATAATAAGTACCTTAGTTATTTAAACAATCTATTTTTTGCCTCTGCATGTATACAAATTGGTATTATGTATGCACAATATAAAATATTAGGAAGGCCTATGACTCAAAGTGAAAGTCGATGGGCTAATGATGATGACGTTACCAATAGACATCAATACAGTCTATTTATCTATATACTTACGGCTCTGGAAATATATAACTCGATAGTAACCTCGATAGTAACTCGATATATAAACCAATATGCTGATATAAAAACATTAAATATTTCCTTACAGACTTAATAATACTCTTCAATGAAAATCAAAGCGAAGACAATTTGTATTGTTTGTAGAGAATGTATCTCGCTAATTTAACTTTAACGAGTTTCGCTACGACGAAACATGGCTAATCCGTTTTGAAAACAGATTGCGTAAATCTATAATCACAGTCAAAGTCGATATATACATTTGAATTAAAATGTATTAAACATCTTAATGATCATGATAAAAATGTATAATGATTTTCTTTAAATAGTAATTATTATTACATTGAACTAAAACTAATATTTTGCTCGTGATTGCTTCAAAAATCGTTATACTTGAATATTGTATATGTAACATCACGCCTATTATCCCCGAAGAGGTAGGCAGAGGAGTGTAGTACACTCCCTCGTCTCACCAGTTACGTTTATGTTTTTATATTTTTTGATAATACTTTCGTTATTCATGTAATAGTACATATATATATATAAATATTAACGTAGGTACTACTAGCTAAATGTAGCTAAACGAATTTTAAGATTAATTAAAATTAACTCATCTCAAAAAGTTACATGCAAAGTATATTAAGCAACAAAGAGATATAATTTGATAGGATCGTAAAATCACCAAGAAGGCTTTTAAAAAGTAGTAAAAAGTTCAACATAAACTTGGTAACAGTTGGCAGGTGAGGCCCGATCGATACCTCTTGTTTTCACTGAGAAACTCCCATTATTAAGAAAGTTCATAACAAGGCAAGTACCCTTGTTATGTTCGAACACTTTTCTACTGAGATTTTGTTTTCGAAATAGATTCCCTGTACATTTATGAGCGCTTTGTTTTGAAAACAAAAGTAAATTTAAAGCAACAAAGGGAAATAAATACGTTGGAAAATAATAATTGCTATTAAAAAGCTTACGTAACGTCAATGAAGAAAAATAAGATCAAATGAAAATTGGATATGGAATTCTTTCAATACGGTTGCCTGATTTAACTTTGAAACTTCACTTATTAAGTTAACTCGGGCAATTATCTTCTATCTATGATAATAAAATGCACAGATGCGTTTCCAGTGTTGACCGTAAAAATCACGTTATCTCATCCTTGTGTGCTAAAACAAGAGTTTATTAAGCAGTCGTAAAAGTCTGCTGCAGGGGGCAGACACGATGCAGCCAATGACGGCCGTAACTGCGAAGCTGTAAACTAGATAGGTTTCAATATATTTCATAAAAGAAGTCTGAGTGGTGCTTTATTTTTTACAGGATTCCAAGATTAAGTTATGCGCACGGTGTAGTTTATAAAAATAGAACTGAACATATCTAATATAACGAATTTATTCATATTGGTAACGCACAAAATCAAATCGCAGGACCGCAGTCGTATTATTGACGCAGGCAATCATGTTCTAGTCTTGGGGGAGAGGGTGGGGGGCAGCATCGCTGAATTGGTACATACAATATCGATTGAGTAAATTGTCAGAAAACCCGGAAATTAACTTTTCAAATAACTATGTATTTTTATGTAGTCTAAGCCACTCAAAGCTTGCCAAACTTCCACTCGACTGTATGGCCAGTCCAACACTTGCGCTGTATTCCTGTATTAATCTGTTATTAACCACCACTCATTTTCTTCAGACAGGCAATTAGTATAACCGCGTACATTGCTTATGACCCCACACGAAACGTTATTGGGGGTTGTACCAATGTTAAAGTTTTACTTATTAATAGAATACCATACAATTTTCGGATTTACCAATTCGATATGTACCATTCCAGTTCACAATAATTATCGACAACAGTACACTCCTTAGTAATTATCTGTCTTCAAAGTTTCAGACAATAATACGCTCTGTAAGATTGTGATAAAGGTGAATTTTGTCTGATTGACTTTGAAAATGCTAATTACAGATGATCGTCGCATGGGAAAAGACCGAAAACCGTTTACAGGTATGAAACACACGAGTACACTTCTCTATGATTATAAGGTACAAGCTGTGATTTGGAAACTCCCACCTGAATATTACATGAGTTTGACGTGCGTCACTCGGAGCAGATATCAATATCGTAAAGATTAAAATATAATTACACTTTGCAGAATTAAGCTTCTAAACGTTATATTTATTACGTTTGATATGAAAGAGTGACTGAATCAATATTCCATATTAGCCCTAATATTCCGTATTAGCTATAATACATTCTTACCGGGTTCGATTTTATAAAAATTACCATGCAAAGAAGTAGGTATTAGTATGTAATGTTTTAACTAGAAAGCTATGTTCCATTACATTTAAATCGAAGAACAAATTCAGTACCTATAACATTTATGGGGTTAGTATTTAAGCTTTTAAAAATCTCTAAGATTTGTTATTTCGTATTAAATGTTGCAAAAGTTTTCTTACAAAAGTTATTCTAAACTTAAAATACATAAATGATGTAAAGGGATTTTTTTTTACTATAGGTAACGCTCGCATAATTACATAGTAAGTACCTAATAACTATGAAAAATCACAAAAATGAGCTCATTTTTTAGAATGAATATGGCTACGTAAGAATATAGTAAACATTGACATCACAACTGGACACAACATTTTATTTGTTAGTTAAGCACGTGTCTTAGTTAGTGCACCAATTTGTAATAGTACATTATAAACGTGTGTCAAAGGTGCTTGCGGTTTTCCGTAACAATTTGCGGGCGCCCCAACTTGTGTCGTCTGCTTCCACAACCCCTGCTGTCTTGAGTTTCGCCTTAGATTCTGATTAAAGCCTTGTTCACAGACAAAGGTGAGTACTTTGATAAGCAAAGATTGTATGTATAAATTAAGTTTCAACACATTTTCTGCGTGGGTCCTATTACGAAGCAATAAAACATACCTTGATACTATGAGTTAATAATTGTATATCTAGAAATCAGTAGGTGTACACACTCGTCTGCCTACCCTTCCGGGACAACAAGCGTTATATTACAAATCACTCTAATATCCTGGTTATATTTTTCAAAGAGGTGTTTGTATCGTTAATGGACAAAAATTTTAATTTAGTATACCTACCTATGTGATTTAAAATTTAATTTAAAATTAATCGAAATCATTTGACCAATTTTCGCCCAATAACCAAGTCCCAGTTTGTATAATGGTGCATTTTATTGGAATAATTGAAACTGAAAAACACACTAAGTATAGATTTATGCGTGTACTAGGTACGGGTATGAATATATTATCAGTAGTTGAAACTTTATCGTGTTGCATCGTACAGAACTCAAAGGCAGCCCGCGAGCTGCGGCTTCGCCTACACCGTGCGGTCGCGGCAGTCGGGGAACATCGCTGCGCTGGCATTCGTCAATTTATGTTTATTACAAGTTAGTGTACCAAACTTGGAGCTTGATCATTACGGACTATGTCATCTTAAACAATAATTTATGTTAGACAACGTTCAGTCTACTTTTATAATAATAAAATTAAATTGAACACCAATCATATATTCATTTTTAAGGAAATGGCATGGCGATTCGATCTATGCACTGTTCATTTGTTTGACTTCATATCTCATTGAGAACGTAAGCGAAGTTAGGTACATATAAATAATGCTTTCATAATTATGGTAGGACTTTTATAGGTGATAATATTAATTATATTCAGCTTTGCAAAATCTAATCTAATTAAAAATGCCTTTACTATTATTCAATCAAAAGTAAGGCCGTGTAAAACCATTTTATATAACATAACGCCTGTAATCCCCGAAGTGGTACGCAAATGAATATAAGTAGTCCCGTTTCACCAGTTGCGTTTACTTCGCACTGTGGAATAGATGGTAAGCCTATTGCTGTTCACCGGATACATATTGACTCAGAAACACTGCTAGAAAATCTTAAGATAGAAAAACCCAATAGTGCCCGACCCTTTATTTGTACTAAAACCTCTAGATCGGGAGTCGCGACTGCAATCAACATGTATAGTGAGGCAGTCATTTTATGTTATATGACATTTATATTTAACTAGCTGCCCAGCGACCTCCGTACCGCCGTTTCAAGCTATTTTCTTTACCTTTTTTTCTAAAAGTTACTAAAGACATCAGTGCTCAATCTCGACAGGCAGGTAGATGCATGGACATGGATTTAGCTTCCCTTCTACTGAAAACTACTTACATTTGTATACTCTCCCTCTCTCTCTTTATTGAAAAGTATCCTATGTCCGTCTCCTGGTTCTAAGCTACCTCCACACCAATTTTCAGCCAAATCGGTTCAGCCGTTCTTGAGTTATAAATAGTGTAACTAACACGACTTTCTTTTGTATATATAAAAATGTCATTTAGATGTTAAAATGTCATATGTGTTTATATGTTGCACATTATGTCAGATGTAAGCAAATTTAAAGCGATGTAAACAGCAAAGGTAGGGACTCATAACATGTGTTAAAACAATCTTATATCTAAGAGGACGAAAAATTCGGGGAAGCCTTCGAAAAAAAAATCAAGTACGGTATTTAAATTTATTCATCATCCATACATTAATGGACACAAAATCTCATACTTCAACAATGTCTTCATAATCGAAGCGGCATAAAAACATTGGCAAAGTTACTTAAAATATTGAATAGAAAAATTATATAATGAGGATCCTACAAGGAATTACGCATATAATACTAAAACTTACTATATACGATTACATTATAATATGATATCAGCTACACGAGTGCAGTAAATTCAGTGTGCAAGTCTAAACATCAGATTATCATATTGAACGAAATACAAAATGCATTACAGCTTTAAGTACCATTTCATTAAGAAATGCTAAAACTTAGGCATTACATAACGGACGAGGGCCGGAGCTCAGAGCGATTGGAGACCATTAGAAGTGCCAATTCAGCTATATTGTCTATGTATCTATCAATATGACATTGACATTACACGACCGACTCGTCTATGGTCTGGTACAATATTGGCAGCACTTGGTAATTTATGTCTCGGTACCTCGCATCCCCGTCGCTGCTCAAAACTACCACTATATACTACATTTGCATCTATAAAAAATATGCATCATTATATTTCCCGGAGAAATTAATCGAAGTGCAATGTCAAATAATAAAGAATATTTAAAAAAAACCACAAAAACTATGCGTTTTGGCTTAAAAGTAATAACAAAAAAAATATTAAAAAAATCATACAAACAAACGCATACGCTCACGGAATAAGTCTAGTTACCTAAATAGATTCTACTTAACATCTAAGCGGAGTAGTATCGAGTTTTCCTCAAATGTTTTAAAACTAAATCTAAAGCCTTCTACGCCCCGTTTATCTCTTGTGCGTTACGTTTCAACCAAGACGATTATTTCACTATAGGTGCCTACATGTTACGTTTATATTGTTGGATATTACAAGATTAATTCAAAATCTATCTGAATCACACAACGTGAATTTTACGCATCACGATTGTATGACATTGTTGAAATTCAGAAATTGATGATACGAAGTAGACGTATTTCGTACACGTATAGAAAAAAACGGTGCGCAAAAGGCGCAATCTTAAATTAATTCTATCATATTAAAATGGCTAAAACGCTTCACTCAACTACAATCAGCGACATCGACTACCTACTCGCGTAACACTCACATGTTTGTATGCAATATGAATTAGAGAACAAACATTAATGGCAGTCAAACATCAATATTTAGTTCGTTCCATACACAATCAGACAGTCTTATTCGGTATTTGAACAGAATGAGTCGTTCGGGCCGATCGGTGTAATAATTAACTAAAGCCGCACGAGCAACACCTTAAATGCACTTACGTATTTGATATAATTATGTAATAGCTCTAAATCGTTTAGAAACCTATGAAATATTAATGGGTTTTAAAGCCTAAAAATTAAAATCTTAAACATAGACGTGTTACCCTATGGATCCGATAACATGCGAGCGCATACAACACGACATAACCGATGCAGGGCGGCGCTCGTCTGACGAAGTTCAAATTAAAATTCACATAATTGCTTTTATAAATGCCGTTTTCAAACATAGCACCAATGCAAATTTGGAAAAGCGTCACGCCGTTAACGTGCACGCTGACCGATTCCCGTTCTCTCGCTGAATACTGATAACGTCAATTGTGTATTAAAAAATTACCTCTAAATGATATGGTCACGAAACTCGTTCATTGCATATATCACAGGATTGTTGTTGAAATGAAATCAATTTATTAAATGTTCGTACAGAAAAATACATTTTGAAGTAGTCGTTGTACACTTCAATATTTTGTGATACAGGACGTTGTCCAATTTTCCTTGTTTATCAATTTAGGCGATATTACATTTGGTATACTGATTATTGAGATAGAAATCTCTTATTTGAACATCATATTGTATATATCGTATGTGTTAATATAACGCATCCACGTTCATTTGATACAAATGTAAAATAAAACATATCCAGTAGTAGATGGCTTAAAATTTAGTAACAATGTTATTTCACAGCTCACTTCATGATAACAAACAAAAAATACAGATTATGTAATGTTAACTGGAACACCGCGTATAGCTATTGGAAAACCAATAAACAGCATTTTGAACAAGTATTTTGAAACTATTACTGTTGATGTAAATATAACTTTTATGTGTTATGTAACAAAAACTCCATACTAATAAAAAGAAGTAGGTAATTCTATTTTTCTTTTGTGAAGCCCCAATAAGTTGTAACGTGAGGAGACAATTCTAAAACAATATAGATATTTTTTTATGCCTGCTCTATTTTTTATGACAAAAGAAAGCATTATTTTATTTACGCCGAGAGTTGTTATCCTTAGCAATAGGCTACTACATTTTTTTATTGACCTCACGATACCCTGTTCAAAGAACTGTTTCGATTTCGTATGATGAAATTTTCAATAGCACGATGACATAATTGCAAACTAGTTGAAATTTAATTTCAGAATGAAGTAAAAACATACAATAAACTTGTAACTTTAAATTACATTCCAGTTTGCAATCTCTCCACCGGTCGAACCTGCTCCGCGGTGTTTCAACAACAAAACATAACGTACGTAAAACCTCTGGTATAACAAAAAAAAAAAAACATTTATTCTGTATCCATTTCCACGTGACCATAAGTAGTCGCGCAATATCGTGGGTTTCGTTGAAATGCAATTGTACGGAGAACCGAAGAAATGCTCGAGAGCAGTGCGGAGAGCGGGGGAGTGGCGGAGTGTGGCGGAGTGTGGCTACAGGTCGGTGTCGTACCAGGCGGCCACGTTGCTGTTGTCGAGCGGCGGCTCGGGGAAGGCGAGCTCGGCGGCGCCGCCCTCGCCCAGGTCCACGTCCATGCCGAAGCCGCTGCCGATGTCCAGGCCCTGCATCGAGTCTATCGGGATCTGATCGTAGCCTGCGCCCGCCCCGACACATAGCACTTTTAGTAACCGTATATGTACATATTAACATGACCAGTTCAAATTATTCAACTCGATTGGAGTATTATAAGATTTGTAAATAATAAATCATTAAATATCTTTTAGAATCCTAAAAATTACTAAGCTCATTTTTTATCATAAACAATTGTTGCGGATATATGAACAGCCCTACGGATATTTTAAAAAGGTGAATGATTTTACTGGGAACAAGAAATGACGTCCATGTAAATGATTCGCGATACTGAGAAATCAATTTAACTAAAATAAATTATACTTCACTAGGAAAAAAAAAACATGTATCCAAATAAGCATACAAAACTTTCCATTCTAAACAAACACCTTGCATTGTCGCTCGAAAGCAAAAATATTTGCAATGTATAATATATCGATTTAATACCAGCTAAAAAGCACAATATTTTATATTGAACTTGACACTACACTTCACTGATATGAAAAGTAAAAAAAATACAGTTAATTGATGTTAATTAAACTGACACAGTCCATGCTTGTTATTATGAGGCACAATGATAAAATACGTGGATACAAAAAGGACAACAGAAGAAAAACGACGTATAAATATACATATAATGTGAGATAAGTTAGAATTGCACAAAACATCCATAATAATAGTAATATTCCCATCACCTGTGTTTTAGTGATAAATAGGTCCCGGATTAGGCTGCGTGTAAAGAGAGAAATATATTTATACAGAAACATTTCAACTTAGAATATGATAGGGACATAGCAAGTGCTCTCAGAAATAAATATCGTTCACTTGAGAAATGTTTATATCAATTGAATAATCCAATTATATTTTTAACATACAATCTTTGCTTTATTCATATGAAGCAGTATTCCTTTTTGTTTTAATAATGTAATTCTTCTTCAAGTCTTCTAAAAAAAAACAAACTTTTCATTCGTAATTAGTTATCCTGAATCAGTATTTAATTCAATTTCCTCAAACAATTAAGACCTCGTAGTTATTTTGTTTTATATTTAAATAATTCTATATACTGTTTCACAAAATATAAATATTTCTCAAATGTTTCAAAAGTACACAATTTAACCATTATCCCTGTCTACTAAGATTACTGGTTTGTTGTACAGGAATTTAAAGGCAATGTTTACAATGGGATACCCGGGCTAGATTACGTACTAAAATATTCCACAATTAAAGTATTCTACGTTATGGTAATTGTTAGTTGAACAAACTAGCTACACGGTGGAGGGTGGCTCACCTTGCTGGTGGAACGACGGCCGCGTACCGTACAGGCCCTCGTAGCCCTGCTCCGGCCCCAGCATGTCCTAGTTGTCATATAATAACAGGTGAGTAAAATCATCAAGTCTCATGCACGATTTAAAATGATTTAAAGTCGTTTGGTAATTTATAAGCATTTTGTAGAAAATAGTGTAAGAAAAAATTAATAAATATTGTCTATCATATAATGGACTGCCTCGGTGGTAGTGTTGGTTGCAAGTGTGACTGACGATCGAGATGTCCTGGGTTCAATTCCCAGATCGGGCAGTACAACATTTTTCTTATTAAGATTTTCTAGTAATGGCTCGGAGTCTGGATATATGCCCATTGTATGACAATAGGCTCACCACCTATTCCATAGTGGGACGTAAACGTAACTGGTGAAACGTGGGAGTGTTCTACACTCCT
>DWDU01001040.1:0-15800 GCA_018245575.1 Jemadia suekentonmiller
CAAATTATATACTACCAGTATGTTATGACATGTTTAGATTAGTACTTAATGTGGATATGTTGAAATATGTATTGTTCGTTTTATAGGGGTGACATAGTCACTGTGTGACAAAATCCCTGTCAATCAATAAAGAAAATAATATTAAAATATATTCTGATATATTATGTATGTGCATGTCAATTATTGCACTTATTACCATATGATTTGTAATTTAAACGAAAAGTGTGTTTTAAAAGAGACATTTAAATATTTTTGATGACTATTCCATTAATTAATTAGATCAATTAACAGGATCTCGCGTGTTAATTACATAAAATTGATAAATCGTATTATTAGTTTTATCAACTTGTTATATATTCAGAAACATAAGAATTTAAATACCGTTAAATTGACTTCATAAATAATATGTTATCTTCAAAGAATCAGTTCGCAAGAATCAATTCGAATCAGTGTTAATTTATAAACGCATTTAAAAAATACGATCAATTTAATATGGCAAATATGCATGGTAACTAATAAAGATACTAAAGTGAGATTTATAAAGGTATTTCCTTTAATTCGTAAGCAATCACCAATATTTTCAGAAATACGAACCCTAAATGAGTGAGAGGGCGGATGAATTTTATTAAAGGCAATTCCATAAATTTTTATATATAAGCTCGTCCTTAGGAATTGTTACTTTTAGCGCTTTTAAATTTCGCTCCCAGCGGTGCTAAAATGTGGTACATACGTTAGTTTGGATAGATCTTTGTCATCACTGAAATTAGAAATGTGATAAATAATAATTAAGTAAAGGTTGAAACAAAACTTTACTTTTTTTTAAACTAGTTATGCGTAATAAACTTACTTTTCATAATCTACTAAAATATCATCGCACGCAGGTGAAACCGTGGGGCGCGGCTAGTCAACTAAAAGGCGATCAAACCCACTGATGACTCTTAATCATACAATCACATATATTCGATTTGTTTGACATCTGAACATCCTCTATTTTGTTCATATACCAGGAGTAATTATAAACTAACAGCTATTAAAGAAATTTGAATATTGACATGCATGTCATGGAATTAGCAAAGATGGAGTTTATGTGGTTAAATAAAATAGTATAAAATAGAAGTACCATCATATAGTATAACTGAACTTCACACTAAAAGCCAGTGTTGAGTCTATCAGGATGCCTCGCTGCTTCCGCGGGAAAAAATAACATTAAAATAAACATATTCTGAAACATTCTTACCGTTCAGGAATTGAGACGTTAGTGCTAATTGCTAATAGTAGGTAAAATAATATTATCACTTAAATTGTCTTACATTTACAACTACATTTTGGTAAAATAAAATGTTTCGCCACTTGTATAAATTAACTATTGGCTTGAAACACAGTTTAAGCAATGGATACGATCACAAATGTGTTTTGTAAAGTACGATCTAAAATTAACACCAGGTCAGAACTATCGGTAAATTGCTAATTAGAGAATGTTAATAATGGAACTGTCTTCGTAAACTATGAAATCTATGAATATATTATAGATTTTAAAATAATTTCAGAGTCCAGACAAAAATAAAAAAATCATTATTACAATAAATACTCAATGTTACATTTTTTCAACTGAGAGTATAATTATTTGCCTACTTTTTCGGGGATTACAGTTGCGGTGTTACATTTGTATTGGGTTTTTTTTTACCTTTTTTTATTCACAAAAAAATATGTATTATCGTCGTCGGCTATCAAGGAATAGTTCGAGAGCGCCATATTAGTCACTCAGGAAGTTCTCAAAAGTGATCGTGAGATTTAAAAGCGGCTTAAATTAGTGCGCGTGGGTGTGTGTGGACATGTTTATATGTTTTGTTACCGAATTTTAATTAAGGACTCTAAATTAAGCATTAAGGGGATACAACGACGTTTATAGGCAACTCGGTGTTTTAAGGCGAAGTTTTGAACGATATAAATCAACGTCTGCAGGCACTTGTTCCGTTGTAAATTTTGTGAGCGAGCTGGTGTAAGCGAGCGCTGTAGCGGTAATATTTGAGGAGTTTTGTTACAGCAGCAAGAAACCAAACACAATATATGCTATCGTAGTTACACTTTCAATTCACTCAATGTCAGTATCGAGACATTAATTTTTTTATACAGTCACCTTTTCATATAAGACGAACTTATTAGGAGCGTTCAAAGTTCTGTGCAGGATGTATTGTCGTTTTCTTGATTGCTATTCCTGTCAAGACAAATTTGTGGTATCATTTTTTGTAACATATAACCGACATATTAACGTTCCAAGTGTCACATGGCGTCGATAGTGTTACACAAGGAACATGTTTGTAATGTTACACGAACACGTCAGCACGTCAGCGCCTGTTAGGTCGCAGCGAGGAAGCCACAAGTCGCACCGCCAGGTATACGAGTTTACAAGCTATATGATTTTAACGCGGCGTGACGCGGCCGCGTTCGGTGCTCGGCTTTGTCGGATTGGTGTGAGTGATGAGCGGGTTCGACTCAAACACAAAATGTGTTATAATCGCTTCGCTTGTGGTCCTTCGTTCTGGATAATGTGATAAGTTTAATGTAGGAATTAACAGAAAATATTTATGTTACGTCAATCGGTTGACTCAATAATTGTACATCGCATGTATTCGTTTCTGGTTCATTTGAGAGTAATCTAATCTGCTAATGAAATATAAATAAAACAATGTATTATTACCCTTATTAGTGCTTCAGTCTGTTCGTGTTCATTACGTGCTGTCGGGCCGCCTACGCTATGTATGATTTTTAAAAGATGAATAATTAAAATTAAAAAAAAATACATTTCATAATAGACACTTTTTTATAAACGCGTACTTACACGTTATCAGAAGCCAAGCACACGTTTCGTAAATTCTCGTCTATCTATTTACTGGTGTATGAGAAATAAAACCTGTGATAATGATTTTAACGAGAAAGCTTTCTGCACTAGTATAGCAAAAAGGATATTGTAGTTCATTTATATTCAAAATATTATCAATCGTCATAATTATCTTCGTATCGACACCCGCTAACGATTTATACTTGGAGCGCGCCTAAGCCCGATCGCTGATAAATTCTATCAATAACAGAAGCGAGAGCCGTCGGGCGGCTTCAATAGTGTTTACCCCTCCGAGTGTGAAATAAGACGTTTAGTTTAACTTAACTCCACCGGTTTTGTCATAGTTTGTTAACTTCCGCAACGGCATTATGTACTAAATGCTATATGTATTATATGTATAATTATGCTATATGTATGTATATATATCCGTTGGTCGAATGTAATACAATTTATTTTATATGTACCTATACGTTTCATCTAGGCGTAAGTAATATTCAACACCGGGGATTAAAAATTATTAGCTATTACAGTGTAGTAGATAATATTATAATTATCGTTTAGTCTTTTCATCTTATCTTAACATTGTTTTTTTTTATGTAGAAAGAGTGCAAACAAGCAAGCAGTCACCTCTTATGGCTGCCATTCAGTGGTAACACTGTTTGGTGGCTGGTACCACTCAATATCAATTAAATCGACAATAAGCAGTTTCATTCCGAATAAAATTGTGAATGATGGACGTATAAATCTGTTCTGACTTAGGACATGCTTAAGGTGAAAGGAGCGGAGGGAGGGAGGCTTGATTTAGTCCTTATTAATAGCAACCATTGCTCATTTATTTTGATAATGTTTCTGATATTATTCGCTAATACGCTAGTAATGTTAGGCTTATATTTTTTGACAATATCTTTTTTTGTTCAAATAAATGTTTGTTTATTATTTGTTTATCTTATTTTTATGCCAAAATTAAAATTCTTCCACTTTTACGTTCCACTTTGGAACAGAGGGTATTGCCATACACCGGACACAACCAGACTACTAGAAAACTCAACACCCAGGACCTCTCGATCAGTAATTGCACTTTGCAACCATTCGACCAACCAGGCTGTCAAGGCAAGTAAGCATTATATTATCAAAATAGGTGATAATTTTCCAAAAGGTTTAAGCTTTACCTTTATTTATTATTACAATGGCTCAATCCCAAACCATCACATTTTGTTTAACACGAGTAAAAATAAAAATCCTTACGGCACATAGTCCAGAAAAAAGGATTTTCTAACACCGCGGGATGGTATTGTTTGCATCGGGTGTGCAAAACCAATAATGAAATTAGCGCCACCAGCTCAATAGTCAACATCATTCAGAATATGGCAAATTCATTTATCATTCATTCACTTATTCAAGTAAAATTCTGTTCATCGCGAAGTAGATCAGGGCTGAAGGAATTATACGCTCATTCACTCATGATTGTTGCTAAAAATACATACTCGTGGGATGTTTAGACCAGTGCGATCAGGTGACATCCTCGTCTAGATTAGATATGTACAATCTGTACAATATTTAATGTTTTCTCGTAAAAGTAGCAGGGGATACAATCAGAGGCTTCCGATGTTGAATAATCACGTTCATAACAGTGATTAAATGTACATTACCTACTTTGATTTTGACACATTCTCATTAAATATAGTTCGTTTTGACTCTGTCCATTCGTGATGACTAACTAACCATTGTGGTCCCAATGTTAAGCTTTCGTTACTTTTGTCTATTTTCTTATTAGATCTTACATAATCTTAGTTGACGTTAACAAAACAACGTTTAATTGATATGATATATCAAGAGACCCACCTTACTTCGGAGGCGGTAACTGAAATTTATAACTGCAGACATTTCGAACTAATCAAATTCGTGTGCAGTTTGTCAAGTTCCAGATTAGTGCAACTAAATGCATCGGTTCCCACATTCGCTGTTGAAACAATTCGTTCGACTACCAGCGACGTGCGACTGCGATATTTATATAACATGCGTTATTTTCACCATGAAGATTATTCGAACTAAATGTTTCATAATAAACTCCAAGAATATTGCCAAACGGAATTGTTTGAATTCAAAATAAAGCAGGAATCTATTTCATGGATCAATGACCACAGAACAGATGGAGCAGCGCGCATTAATTGTGAAAAAGACCATTGTAGAAAAAAAATCATGTGGAGTGATTTGTCATCTGGAAATTCCGTTTGAGTTTATTTACTTCACATTTAACCGCATAGCTAATGCACTGCGTAATTTACTTCGTATTGCAAAAAAGTTGTACATACTATTACTAATCGCCGCTAGTTCGCTGTGCAACAGGTGCTTTGCGCTGTCGAGTCGCGAGGTAGGTATCGGTTACAGAAGTGATAACAGGTGAGTAGGACGATTCATCACTCAGAGCGAACGTTGTCCCGCGACTCGCGCTCGTGATAGTTCAGCCGGGAACCGTTCGATGTTGACTCCAATTGTGTTGACATAGTACAAGCATTACAGAGTCTTATTACAGTTGTATTTGTTAATTTATATTTGTACACTATCGTACTGGAAGATTAATTGATGAAAAATACTTTAACTGGCTTGTTGATTCAGTGATTAGTGAATTTGATTACAGAACCTCCCGTTGTGGATTCGATTCCCGAGCACGATATATACATTTATTTAGGGTTAAGGTTATTAGGTGTTCGGTTCTTATGTTTTACGGGACACGCTCCTTGTGATATCGTAGCGATCCCACAGCGACGATCGGGCACTAATGAACAAGGACCTTGAAAAGTTCCGAAACTACATAGTTTGGTTATTCCGACAAAAATTACGTACGTTTGGCCGGGATATATTTTAATCATGTATATAAAAATACTCATGACACGTTTAACAGCAAAATAAATTTTTTACCAAAAATTACTTTCATGTAACACTGAATTATCCAACAATTGATTATTGTGCATCGCTCGTGACGTTATCCTCACAAGTTAACCTGCAAATTAGTGTATAATAATATGTACTCGTCTTTCTGTCGTCGTACAACAAATGGCTGAGCGATAAAATATTAATGAAACTATATCCATAATGCAGCCGTGACACTGACAATGTCAAACTGACATACTGTGTACACTGTTAAGTGTTAATAAATTATACTTCAATTACGACTATTTCTGTCCTTTAATTTTCATTTCCCCGACTTTATAATTCGAGAATGAATAGTCATTGGAAGCCAAAATTAAGGTTAGTTTTATATCAATGTTTGTTCTCTGACTACCTAAGGAAATGATTGTTATAGGACGACAGCTTCATCCCCCAATATTAACATCTGATATAATATGTTCATCCTTTGCATTGGCGGTTAAGTTAGAATGGTCACAAATACACAACGACTAAAGGCAATTAAGTTGTCGGTGAATAAGCCTATTTCATCAATATAGCTTATCGTTTCATCTTTTTAAATGGGACCAATTACAAGAGACTGTGATCCCCACACTGTAAGGTAATGATGCATGTTTTATAACTCGTGTAAAGTACCCTTAATGTTGGCTCATTACTTTAAGGCGATATTCAAAGAACTCCACATTGTACATCGTTGTATTTCGATGAAAATATTATGAACTAATTTATATCACATAAGTTTTTTTTTTATTTGTGAGGTATACAATAGTATTGATGTGAGTTGTTTCTATCTTCAATTTTAATTTTTAATTTTATGTGGTAATAAACGAAAACATACTTTCTAAGATTCTCTTATTGTCTTTAGTGGGTATAATACATATTTTCAAACGACTGACCTTAAATTGTTTGCTAATGTCGATTCGATCGGCAAGATAAGATTTCAATGTTCCGAACTTCCGTAAGTGGAAGTTTGCAAAAACTTCACTGAATCGGCCATTATATTAAAAAGTACAGCTATTGTATCAACTTTGGTTTTACTTACCACTGAGAAACCAGTAGAGTATGTTGTTGACATTAGTTTTTACGTCGTATTCAATAAATTCC
The DNA here is from genome assembly GCA_018245575.1 of Jemadia suekentonmiller. Classification (NCBI taxonomy): domain Eukaryota; kingdom Metazoa; phylum Arthropoda; class Insecta; order Lepidoptera; family Hesperiidae; genus Jemadia; species Jemadia suekentonmiller. Next base: position 6,851 of record DWDU01001040.1, read on the forward strand.
ATTGAACTATAGAGAACTGGAACAACTCGTCTTTTTTTTTCATTTTATCACATCTGTTGGGATCGAGTAACAATCAATCTACATCTCATGATTCTTTCCTCTTCTTTTCTCAGCGAGTGACAAAAGATCCTCAGGCCCTCAGTCCTGGCATCAATCTGTCCGTGATTACAGACTAATGGTGCTTCGACACCTGTGGAGCTACTTGTTGCTCGTTGAACCCTAATTGATTGTTCCGGAACCGGCTGGGGCTCGGTTTCGTGTAGAAAAATAACGGACAAAACTTAAAAGTTACATACTTTGAGTTTCTATCAGTTGTCAGCTGTCTTTGTGAATTCGATAACTGGGAAAAGTACAGTATGGTTACATTTGGCCGGCAAAATTATTTTCTCTTAAACTCTAAAGTTTGTTTACTCATTATAATTGGAGGAGCTAAAGCCGTCCTGTTTGGAAATACCAATGGATTTTTTTTACTATTTTATTAACTGCCTCATTAGTCATGTAGTTTGCAAATGCGACTAGCGATTGGAAGTTTCTGGGTTTAAATTCCGGGTCAAAATTTCGTATATTGAAGTGTCTCATTCGTTCCCTATTCAAGTTTACGTTTCAAATTGCTGTGCTCTGGAACGCCACTCGCTTGAGAACTTCAGAAAGTCCCAGGCTGCCCAACCCATAATCCTAGCTACATCCGCCATCTTGGTACATCGCGCAACACCGTCAAGGTGTTGTCCGCACAATTTATGACGCCATTACGTGTCTAGCACGGACACCATAAGACACGCGTCTCAGTGCAAGCGAACAAACATAAACAAGTAAAAGATTTATTATTGTTTCAACATTCAAAATGGAATGAATTCATTTAAAAACATTTTTAATAGAATTAATTTATGTTGTTCAGATCACGTGGCTGTTTTTGTAGTTGCTTTATCAGCAAACATTTTTAGTATTTAATGCTCTAGAAGAACAGGTGAATTGGTAATAAACGTTGGAATTAAAAAGCGAATTACTAATTTATAAACGTAGTTCTCTATTAAATGTTTAATGAAGGGTGCATTTAATAACAGATGTATAATGGAAACACTCAACGGCTGATTGCAGGCGATTCACGTAAGATTTATAGTCGCAAAAGCGCAACGAGTATTAGACGCATGATTTCCTGAAAAAACCTTGCGAATTCGCAAATCAATATTATTGATACTGAGTGGTACAACAATTCTTTAGTAGTATATTCAAATCGAGAAACTCGTATTGAATTTTTTATAAAAATTCCATCATTTTTGGAACCATTAATAACGTATGACTATGAGTTAATAACTTATTCTTAGGTACGCAGCATTCCTTACTTTTTTTACCTTAGCAATTCCTTACTTACTAGAAGAAACAATCAGGAAAAATGAAAACGCTGATTTTGCTCCGTTAGAACCATTCTATGCATTGTTCTCTCTGTATACTACTTGCATACGTCCATAAAAACCAAGATATCATAGCTCATTTTAAAATGTTACTAGAATAGTAAAGTCACATAAAGTTGAGGCGATGAGATTATATCAACTGGTGTACAATAGTTAGTCGTAAGACAGTCGCCTTAAGTCAGACGGTATGGCAGGTTCCGTCACTTCTGTTGGACTGCAGTTTTTATCCTCTCAAGCTTTTTAGCTGTAAAATAAAGACTTGTATAAAAGCGACCTTCCCGTTTTTCTCATGGCTTGAATCCAGCGGGCTTAGCCGTATCGTCAAACTAGCTAAATACATATGTACCTATATATGAATTTCTACCATTTTTGTACTAAATTCGATTATCGTAACATCTTGCTTGTGAAACCTGAAGACATAGACAGAGGAGTGTAGTACACTTCCATGCTACACCAGTTACGTATACGTCCCTCTATGGAATGGGTGTGAAGCCTATTGAGTTCGATTGATATTACGCTAAAGCTGCACCTGTTTTAGTTATCGGCAATCGGTCGTGTAATGCACGTCGAAAATGTTACCGAAGCGATTACACAGTTTTAGTGTAAATTCAAAATTGCGGAGGCCAGTGTTCGCGCTAGCTATTAAATACATAGTTAATAAGCGATGTGTAGTGGAACCCTCGTCGGGTGATTACGGGCGGTTCGCGCGCGATTTATAGCGGCGAGCGCGCAGGGAGCGTCGGATGCGCGTACGCATCGATAGTGCCATTATCTTGCGCGTGTGTCCGAAGCTGTTGCTCGCACTGGAATTATCTTTCCTGGATATAACTCATTTTGTTATTTAATCTATCATTACTGTACAGACATATATTATGTTAGTTACATACATATAGACATGTCTATGTAAGATATACATACATGTTCGTTTGTATGTCGTAACGGTCCATAAAGATATTGTATTTGAATGTTTCTTGTTAAAGAAGAGTGAATTGAATTGAGTCTGGCCTCGTGGGAGGGGGGAGGGGAGGGGGGCTCCTTTCCTTTGGAGCGACGAAATTAAAGCACAGAACAACGCATCATCTGTCAACGAGAACAACCGCTAAGCCTTCGCTCGAGAACAGTGTAGTTATTCACTCCTCCAAATAACATCAACTATCACAAACCGCACAACAAACAACCATCAAGAGCATACGAATGAGTAGTATTCATAAATATTTTATTTATTTCATACGTAACAAACGTATTCAATAAATGTTCCGATAACTAATTCGCTTCCCGCTTTTAACCTGCACCTGAAATCATTGCATTTTTTTTTCTCTTGGAAGCACTAAGTTAAATGAGCTTAGTAATATGATAGTTGTCAAAATTAATCTTGTATAAAATAAACGAACTGAATTCGAGTCGCGAATAAAACTTGCAAATATTGAATAGTTCAGTGTCCAAGATTTATATTTTTTCAATTGATTACTATTACGCTAATTTTCTGTAAATATTTTCATTTCGATGAGACGTCTGTCTTTTTCTCTTATAAAAGCCTTCGATTGTGGTAGCTAACAGGGATACTAGGGATAAAATATGTTGATTTGACTGTTCTCAAAAATGTATCACTAACTGTGGGATGTTTTGTTCAATCTTAAGATAATTATTAAGATCATTCAAAAACATTTGTTCTATAAAATTGTCGTTTGTTCTATTAAAATCGTTATAGGACACTAAAGTTTTTTTACATTATATTGTTTTTATAAAAGCGTGTGAAATCCGTCACCTAGGACTCGGTTAATATGGTAGGCCGTGGATTTAACCCTTTTCATTCTAGTAGAAGATCTATCTCATCAGTGTTTGTCTGTCTGTGTTTCTGTCTGAACAATAAAAGGAAGAGCTTTAACTATGATTATTTCTATTGTGTATATGTCGTTATATCTTGTGCTAGTCTCTAAAACCTTGTGTATTTTATTGAATTAACTTAATTTTCACGTAAATTCACCTCGTCCTAACAGATTTCGGTCATCGTTTTCACGCGCATTATCTTTGTAATTCTTAACGGTACTGGTCGGAGGCAGCCTCGCCTATCTCAACTGTTCATTCCATTTATTAAACGCATTTAGCTGACCTCTTGTTAAGGCGTCCGTGGCTCGTGCGTTGTGTTGCCTCGACACTGGCGTCTTATCGTTAATTACCGTTCGCAGGTTCGATTACCGTGATTTACAGGCACCTGTGGATAGCCATGTACCTGGATATTATTTCGCAGTATTCAATTAGGTGCTATCGTTGCCAAGTTTATGGCGCCTTGGTTGTTAGTATGAGGGATTAACGGCGAAATATTAATTTTAAATTGGTTTTAAAATTAACCTCTTTTTTTTTGATTTTTTTGAAAGTTTTAGTATCATGTGATACAGTTCATTACTGCACTCATGGAGTTGAATTGTCGATTGTAGATTCTTTTAAAAGATAAATTGTATATGGTGAATAATTTAAACTAAGCCGACTTGTATTTCTTTCTGTTGATAAGGCTCTTATTGCTCATATCCGCGATGTTATTTCGATTTGCACTTAGGATATATATAAATGTGATGAGCAGGAATTTCTGTTCTGTGCCGGAGTGTCAAGTACTCTATTTAAGTATGTGTTTCAATTGTACATATGTTTATGTAGTTTATTGACTGTCCAGTTACCTAAAACCATGTTCGACTTAATTTAATATACGATAGCTGGAATGTGAAATTGTCCCAAGCTGTTACTATTAGTATTATTATCATAAAGTTTGCCGTTCCCAGACTGTGCTTTATTGCATTACAGCATTCATAGTAATTAGGTACTTATATTTTAAGTATGAAAAATATTTAAATTCATTAAATAAAATAATTTCTGCTCCGACTGATTTGACTAAACATGTTCATACTTTTTAAATTTCATATCATCATATTTTGATATCCATTGTTTTTAATGCTTCTTTGAAGAGTTACTTCATTTATCATTTGTATTATATGTTTCGTAATAACTGAAGAATTTGTTAGTCGATTATAACTTTGGTTTTCTGCATACGTATTCTGTACAAGATAGAAACCCCCAAGTAAATCCCGCAGTCCGAGATTGATTGGATGTGCACAGTAGTCGCCGGGGACATTGGAGTGCATTCTGCGTTGGTAATTAACTCTACCTCTGGGGACGGCGATTTGTGTAGAAATCTAAGCACTTTGCATACACGTGCTTAAGAATCTCCACATGCATGGTAAGGTTCCAGAATATTTTATTATGGTTCTTATGTTTATGTTAAAGAGAAGCCAAGGGCAGAAAATATGGCAATTTCTAGAAGTCTTCATCAAATACATAAATATTTAACAACTGCACGAAAAGGTTCTAAAAGGATCCATAGAAGTAGGTACCTACATGCGCACATCCAAGTGTAGGTTAAGGCACTATGAAAACTGGAAAAAACCTAACCTATGTTCGATACGTGGAGACACGCTTAGTAAAAATACAACGAACTTTCAACATATTGTTAACGAACCTTTTTCGATTGTTTATTAGTTTTGATCACCAATCAAATAGGTGATTAGTGAATGTTGTGCAGTTGTTTTTGAAGCAAAGTAACAGATTGACTAATGAAGGCGTTCTTCATCTAAACTTCCTTGTAACTTAATCGATGTTTATCTCAAATTACTATTGTCGCAAAATAAGTTACGGTTCATCTATGGATTTCTCGTTATGTTTATTATACAATTATTGAATTCTTATATTCGTTATTTACTTAAGCACATTTAGACTTAGAAAAAATTCTGACATGTAATATTACATAAGTACAAGTATATACAAGATTATGTAATGTATGTTCTTACAAAAGTTTCTTGTAATTTACTGAATGGAGTTGGTCTTTAGCAGAAAAGCAAAAAAAAATAATGATTTAAAAATCGAAGAATCATCTAAATTCACAAATGAAACTTGAAAGCCGATTGACTCTTAACCAACAATGGTGGAGTATATCTAAAGACAGAAGTAATCTAAAGCTGATCGGTCCGTCCGTCCATTGAGCCGAACTGCAGATAAAGGCCATTGTCTCCGCGGGCGCCGTCACGCGGAAATTAACGCTGATCACGGTTTGATTGCTTTTACCATTCGCTTTTTTTTAAATACGAAGTGTGCATTTAAAAAAAAATATCCGACGTTTAAAAATAACAGTATTATTTCCGACAGATGGCAGTATTTTCACTGATTGTTATTAAAGTTTTTGAATATTAAAGAACTGTATATTTAGTGTTTGTAGTAGCGCACCAAATTCCTTTCCACATGCACATACTCGTAATTTGTAAGTCTGTGTGCTGGTTGTCTTTCTGCTGGTACGTCCAAGATTAGTTTTGCTAGACGTGACATATGTTAGTTAACAACATTCTTTTATTATATGTATCTACCAAAAATCTAAAAGTAAAAAAGCGTTCTTATAATTGAGATCTGTTGAAAGTTTGTGTAACCACGCCGGTTGGTTGCAAGCGCGACTGCCGATCGATGGGTCCTGGGTTTAAATCCCGGATCGGGCCCTATTGGATTTTTCTATCTTAGATTTCCGATACATAGTGGCTCAAAGTCCGGAATAGTGCCCGATGTATGGCACGAGCCTATTCTACAGCTTGACGTAATAATGGTAAAACGTGGGATTGTACTACACTCCTATGCCTACCTCTTCGGAGACTACACACGTGTTGTTTCGTGTAATTTTTCGTGACAGTTATCTCGCTAATGTCGTTGCTACTATCGTACATCGCGGTCATATCGAGCACACGGCCGATACGATGTCCCTAGTCATTGTCGCTTCTCAAGTGTACACTTGAATGGGTAGCTACCAATGCAAGTATATACTTTCTCTATATGCTTTATATGTCATCTTATGACACTCATTGTTTGTATCTACGAGGAAATCTCTATAGATGGATGTAACTGCATTTCTGAATAAATGTTGTCTAGATTGGGTTCAGATGACTGTATGTGAGCTGTTTTCAACACTTTATAATTATATATAGCAATGCGAATATTTGACTATATCCTCACGTTGGGCCCCATACAGGGTAGACAAAGATTTCCGAGTCTTAAATATATTTATCTTAATAGAGATTGTAATTTTTAATATAAGTAGTACAGCAAGTAATTACACGACAAAATTTATATAAGCGGGTATCTCTTATATAAGTCGTTCGAAAATTAATCTATATTATTAATAGTACTTAAACAGTGTGGTACTATTTCGACAAATTCCGTTAAATAGTGCGCTAATATGAACAGGATGCGATATGTTTTCTCTTGTAAATAAATTCCGTTATATTGATTCAAAACCAGTTTAGTTTTACATCTTAGATATTGTCGAACGCAATTCATTCCCAGTCCAGCACGAAGATCTTAAAATCTAAAGTAAATTGTCCCAATAATATTTACAATAACTCTATCTCGTAGATAATTGTAGGTCTCTATCTTTGTGAATACAGCCTTAATATCTTTGTTATATTCAAACAATAACTTTGCTCACTCGGGCCATGAAATACTAGCACTCCGGAACCACTGTAGGAACTTGTACGAACTGTTTAGACTCAAATCTTATACATCATTGCTAGGTTAAATATAATCCAGGACATTTGGTCGTGTTCTTTTTTTATTATTTAGGAAAAGAATCGCGTTTTACTGCTACCCTAACAGATGGAAAGCGAAATGCAGCCTACGATGTAACACACTTGCTTATATGAAGTGCCCAATCACTCTTATCTTGAATAATTCCAGGTCGCACGAATCGGGAAAAATAGATGCCGCCAGGGATTTAATTGTTCTCGTTTTAATGAAAATAGCGAATATTAATCGTGAATGTGAAAGAGTTTGTATGTTTTTAATAAGTTTCTTCATTTATGTTATTGTGTGTGAAAAAGACTTGTGTAGTAATTAAATGATTTAACAATAAACTAATTCTAATTTAATACATATTGAAGTTCAGTCGTTACATGTGTCAATATATAAGGATAATGACGTCATTCTTTCACTACTTGTACCGCACTCGGGCTCGGTAACTGTCGCGCCTAAATAAGGAAACGTTAAGCAGGAAAATTATTAATTTGTAAACAGTGAATAGGTACTTACTTTTATGGGAATGAACATATAATTCGTGATTCAGAGGAATGATTGTAGATTGTATATCGAGGGACTTCTTTCACGTTTTAACTGAGGAGTCATATGCGAGAGATACAAGGGTGTGTAACCTTTAAAATCATGTACGTGACGTCAAGTAATAGATTTGTTAGGTATTATTCACTAAAGTACCTACCTACTATTAAATTCTATGAAGAGTACTATTAGGGCAAATGACTTCTATAAACTTCCTATTTCTTTTTAATATAAGATGGCGTGCTCTCTTTATTTAATTATGAATTTTTTTTACCAAGATCACGATCTTGTATAAACCTCCATTATTTTGAAATTACATTATAAGTATGTTATATAACATCAACAACATTTTGAGGGATTACTTTGCAACGGTCTTTTAAAGTTTATTGTACTTCGACTATTCAGGTAATATATTACATGTTCACGCGTACAATGCAATATTCAAACACACATATACTTGCCTTCTCATTTTAATTTTGCCCATGACGTGTGTCTCTCCCGGGCCGCATGCCACACTTTATACGCTCACGACACTGCAAACATTTCGCAGTAGTTGGAAAACGTGTAGCGGCTATAAAGAGATAATGCACCTTCCAGATAATAAATAAGCCCTCATCATTTACATTGTGAGGGAAGTCACAGTGGGAGCGAGACGGACTATCCGGCCGCGCGGCAGAGCGTGACGGCTAGATGTTTATGCGTTCACCCACGCGGCGCCCGCGCAACTTGTGACAGTTTTTTGCAATAAACTTGATGTTAAGTGAAGGTGGACAAGCGTTGTATTTCAATACGCGTGATCCTTTCTATAGGGTATTATCCTCTGAATGTTAGCTTTATTTTAGCGATGCCACATACATACGGTGCGGCTTTATGTCCTCGTAGGACGGATCGTGTTTTCGCTAAATATAGCTTTTAGAGAACGAATAGTTATGAGCGGCTTTCTTTGCATATTTACTGTTTTGAGCATAAAATACATGACAGCCTACGTAGCCATGTTCTGTGTACTGGTGGATCTTTCACATTAAAAAGCAATCATACATTGTAGTTTCGAATATTTGAATTGTAATTTTACACTAACTTGATAGCAATGGATGTCCGTAAAGAAATTTTTAATGTTATGAACATTAGAAAATATTGGAATATTTTTTATATTGTTCTACAGTAAACGTAACATCACTCCTGTAATCTCCAAAGAGTTAGGTAGAGGAGTGCAGTAGGTACAATTCTACATCACCGTTACGTTTCCGTTCCATTATGTAATAGGTGGTGAGCTTTTAGCCATACACCAGGCACGTTTCCAGACCCCGAATCACTAACAGAAAATCTAAGTTAGAAAAATCCAATAGGTAGTGCCCGACCCGGGATTTGAACCTTTCGATCGGCAGTAGCACTTGCAACCTACACAC
>DWDU01001041.1:0-15796 GCA_018245575.1 Jemadia suekentonmiller
GCTCGGAGTCTGGATATGTGCCCGATGCATGGCAATAGACTCACCACCTATTCCATAGTGGGACGTAAACGTAACTGATTAAACGTTGGAATGTTCTATATTCGAGGATTACAGGCGTGATGTTACGTTTTAATATTGATTCATTAATATTCGAAAAAATAAATTAAAAATAATAATTAGAAAGTAGATGAACACCAGACAATAACAATAAATTAGTTAATAATCAATCGTTTGCCGTCTAATTTTTCAATTTTTGGTTATTACTATATAACTGTCTCTTTTTATCTTTTGAATAAGCCATTTCTCGATGGAGTCGGTACTAAAACACGTTACAGTTACTCCTTATTCTGTTGATTAAAAAGTACTTACGGATTCGGTGGCACCGATTACTAGTTGTGTTTGTGTCATTGTCACATAACTGCTTACTCAAAATAATCGTTACATTTGTATCCACGTAACTTATGATTAATAATCTTCGAAACTAGTTACTAAAATCGGTTCCGTTACTGTCGCTCTTTTCTAATAGCAAAATTGTCGAGCGTTAATATTACTAGCGCCAGGCCGCTAGCATCTTTGGCGGTTTGAGTTTAGCTTCTGTGGCAATTTGGAATTGGAAATAATTGCCGGGCATAGATACACACTACAATATTGAGAGTATATTTGTGGTTCCGTGCGAGGCTGTAATGTGTATGACTGTGTGTAATATAACTTGTGGTAGTGGGGAGAGTAAACGTGTTTTTGGTTAGCTCCGTTTTTAGTCAATTACCGGTATAAAAAAACCAATTCAATTTGTTACCACGTATTTTAATATTTCGGCTTTTAAAAACTATGAATACCCTGTGTAGTATCAATAATTTAAATAAATGTAGTTACGAAATTTTGAAGTTATTGTAACCAAATGATTAGTGAATGGAAGTAAACTTTAGCTAACCGTATTTAGATTTGCTGAATATTGCTCGCGAAGATCGTTTATCTCAAATTACATGGCATTTAAATTCATTGTTAATCGCAAGTGGTGACAATGTCTTATAATTCCACACTCGACGACTTCTGTGGATCAAAATTTTGGGTAAGTAGGTCTTTGACCCTGAATTAACTACCTACGTAAATTATGTATACCTACCTATAAATATGCTTCTTACAACTCCGGGTTCCAAAAGGAAAAATAAGCCTTAATACAAATTTGCATTTTTGTTTCGAATATTAATGTTGGATTGTGATAAATACTTAAACCAGATCCTTTCTCCAATGACATTATTATTTTTTAAATACATTTAAACAAAAAAAATGTGTGTGGAGCCCATGCGCCACTAGAAGCGAAATTTCTTGCTGATTAGATTTGACAGAGATTTTTATTATTTTATTTTTATGAATTACTTATTATTATACTTATGAAGCAAAAAAAGCACTGCTGGACTGGGGTCGCTCCTGAGCGATTTTAGCTTATAATCCTCATGCCGGGCAATTGCATACCACGGCATTTGTGTTGGCAATTGCATACCACGGTTTCCCGCACACCCTGTGGTACGCTGCTGCTAGTAAGGTGCTCTATACCATGATCAGCTAACGCTGTGCTTAGTCGCCTCCTACCACATTCAGGTATTCCGGCATGAGTTCGTGGGATGTATTGTTTTTCCAATCTAGAGGGAATATGAAAAAGTCATTTTTTCCATTACATCTATACAATTCGTAAATTCAATTCCATCAAACACGTAAGTCCTGCGTTTTGAGCGGCGCTTACGACCTTTTCGCGATACTCTTCCGGTAATAAAAATTTTCGTAACACTTAAAATATTTTTACCCAGTCAGCAAGGATGTTCAATCTAAAAATTAATGTTGTTATTACATAGGATTGTAATAGTCCAAGTATTGGCAGAAAGTGTGGTGTGGAGGATGGAGGTGTGAAATTAACTGTCAAAGTTCAAGGTGGCAGATAACTGTTGATGATGTTTAACTTAATGACTTTATGACTCGTGAGTTCTTTGAATAGACATATATTATTACTAAGATATATGTATATTCCACTCTCAAATCACTTGACCATGACCTTCAACATTTTCTATCAAATCATCATCTACATGAGATAAGCCTCTTTTTTATAATCATAGTATTTTTTGTAATTTATATCATCTCTATGATTGAACCAACATATACATTGTAGCCATTATTATGTATAGTTAATTTAAGATTTGGTAATCTAACTGCAGTTCCAAGAAAAATATATATGGCTTTAATATATAAATACCTACATGAATGTATACGTAAAAATTTACAAACATTTGTAGCTATGAATATTAGTGTTGTATTAAGTCCTCAAGGCTGTATATTTCGTACTATATCATTGACTGGAAAATAAAGTTTTTGTTTGATATCATCTGCTTCACTACTACATCTGCTGGTGGTTGTTACTTACAAAAAAAATTGGATATAATAAGAACAGATAAATCTTTGTTAGCTTGTATTGTTATTTTTTTTTTTTTTGAAATTGATAGCCTTTTCCAACCCCATAGAGACCTGACATGATATTATAATAATAAATATTCAGTTTTCACTGTTATTTTTAAATTCTGATTTTTTTTATTAAAACTTGTTCACTTGTGTCTGGCCCCCAAGAAATTATAGGAATGGTCACTTATACAATCCTACATATGAAACTATTATCAATGTGAGCTTCAAACATACATAATCATATTGTTATAATTATGTGAATAAATATGACAAAAAAATGTATAATTGCAAAGGCCTTCTAAAGTTTCATGGGAATATATATAGTTATAATCCTTTGAACAGGCAACTAGTCTTGCTGTGGGATTAATCAAGTTAAAGCATGAATACAGTCTGAATAATATCTTAAAGGGGTGTGCTAATACCTCATTGATTCACAGACATGTATATAAATTATGGATAATATGTATTTTTTTATTGTTTCTTATGTATGGTTTTAATATTGTACCAGCTTTTATGTCTAGTTGTTCAGAAGTCCAGCTACTGAACTAGGGTTTGTGGCTTTCAATGTGAGAATTTGGTCTAGATCTCAATGTGCAATTGTTTACATAACTGTGTATTTAACTATTTCTACACACATGATTTTCGATTGCCATAGCAAATACTCAGCCTAGTTTGGTATCCAATGGCTGTGTGTCTAAGATTTTAAGAAATTAGTTGTTCCAAGATAATAAATATGAAACAGCTCTGTATGACATGAATGTATTGGTTATTTAGAATTCAGTGTGAGCAAGATAACTTAATCGTTTTCTGATTTGTTCTAAATATTATTACGCTTATCAGATACCAACTGTTTAAAGCTTGTTGATTTGGCCTCATACATGCTACTGATAAAGTGGTTCTTTTATTATGAGTGATTGTTCAAATGGCTTATGACTTCTGTTGTATGGATTAGATAGTTAGAGATCCTTCTGCTATATTCCTGAATATATTTCACATTGAAGTAACATAACATCACATCTGTAATCCCCGAAGAGGTAAGCAGAAGAGTATAATACACTCCCATATTTCATCATTTATGTTTATGTTATTACCATGGAATAGGTGGTGAATCTACTGCCATACAGCGGGCACTAATTCAGACTGAGCCATAACTAGTAATTTCATGTTAGACAAACCCGAGATGTGCTTAGAAATGGACTGCATAAATAGAGCTATTTAGGCCCAATAGTATAGGATAATATGTATGTATATATCCTGTATGGGATAATATGTTAAGCTAATATTCCATGGTGGGATGTAGATTTTATTTTGTGCATTAAGGGAGTGTACTAAACTTCTCTGCCCACCCCGTTGGTTAATACAGATGTGAAGATAATCTTCAAAACACTCCTTGCTTATGTTTATTTTGCAATTTACAATAGTTACAATATACTACTATTGTTAAGTTGAACTACACTGCCTAATGCCTTGTATAGGACATCTATATAAAAGTTCTTTTTGGTTTGGAGTTCAGACTGCAACAGAAACTTACTTTCATCCAATTCATACAAAGTTTAAAACATAATTACAGATGACTAATTCTTGGTCAACTTTACTTTGAACCTGAAATTTAAATAATAATTGTTAGTCACCCAGTTTTACGAACTCTACTGTAATTCAAAGACTTTTCTAGTTTCAATACTACTAAGGATATTATGACAAAGAGTATATCTTTATAGATATTTGCTCTTGCATAATTATTTGACCATAAACTATTATGTGTTTGACATTCATAAAAGTGAATGTAAATGGTGTTTAATTTAAATTCAATGTATTTGTTATGCACATTTTAGATATAAGCTTTTAGCACTCCCCTATATATACTTTAACTATGCCAAATATCACATTTCTATGTGTGCTCATTATGCTAAAAAAGGGGTATAAAGTTCTAACAAATTGTCACATAGATAATGATGATGTCATTGGAGTCAAATAAGTGTGTATATATGTGTAGATGTTGCATCGATTGCATGTTGCAACTCTGAGCACTTGACATAGTTGCCTGTCTATGGTTATAATAATAAAGTAAAATCAACCAGCAGCATTAGGGATTTGTGTCCAGTGTACAGCCATAGGTTCACACCCAATAAGGTAATAATTGGGATATATGCTACAACTGGTTCTCTGTTCACCCTTTAGGGTCAAATAAAGTATAATTACTTAATAAATATTTACTTAATTTTAGGATAGCAATCTAACATGGTACACAGACAATCCGGAATTCACAGCATGCTTCGAGAAAACTGTACTGATCTGGATACCATGCCTGTTCCTGTGGTGTGCTGCACTTCTCGACACATACTACATACTACATAGTAAAGAAAGAAATATACCATGGAACATATTCAATATTAGCAAGTTAATCATCACATGTCTCCTCATAGTGTTAAAGTTTGTAGATCTAGGAGTCACAGTACATAAATCGTCAAAAGAAGAAGTTGTGTCAAATGCAGATTATTATGCTCCCATACTTAAGATCTTAACATTCGTAAGTACTCTTATCAAACTTTATAAGCCCATAATTCAAGTATCTATTTTTTTTGTCCTGTATTACTTCCTAAGTTTGGACTTAATGTAAGGTAAGATTGATGAAGTATATTAGGTAGCATAGTAATGTTAGATAAGATTATTATGTATTCTACCAAATAAGTCTAAATATTATACATGCTATTTCTAGATATACTTGTGAGACATTCTATTTTTACATACATTTCATAAATTTCATAGTGAAATATCTCCGTTCATTAAGAATTGCAAATATGAGGAAATTCAAAAATGTACCCAATTTCCCCAATTGTTACTGTTTTATGCATCTTAGACACACAGTTGCCTGTTGATTCTTCCTAGGTCAACACAATACCTCTATTACAAGTTCAGTAACTAATATTGACTCATTATAATTCACTTACGTTTATCATAAACTTACCTAAGTAAATAATGTGAATAAATACGACAAAAAAATTTAGAATTGCAAAGGCCTTCAAAAGTTTCATGAAAATATTTACAGTTATAATCCTTTAAACAATCAACTAGTCTTGATTGTGGAATTACTCTACTGATAAAACAAAAGGTCCTGCAAAATTGATATGTAATTGTAATAGATACAATTTCAAGTTTATTAAGAAATCTGTGACAAAAGGAGTATTAGTTTTATTAGGAAATTTAGTATATACTGCTTTAAACACAATAATAGTTGTAATTTAACAAGTGGAATTTTAAATGAGTTATCTATTTCAGGGTCTGTCAGCAACATTATTGTACTACAACAGAAAATATGGTTTGCGGGCATCAGGCGTGTTGTTTTTCTTCTGGTTACTTTTGATTTTGGCAGGCTTACCGCAGCTAAGATCTGAAATTCTCAATCATTATCAACTGGCGGACGACGAAAACGTTCAGTACAATTTCGTCAGCTACATGATATACTATCCAATGATAACATTAATGTTCATATTCAATTGCTTCGCGGATCTACCACCTAAGGATTCGCCGTACATTTTTGAAAAGGTACCTTTGTGAACTGGACAAATTCACGTATTATTTTTGAACGCTCGTCTCCTAAAACAGTGGGAATGTGTTTTATTTTTTCAACAGAACCCATGTCCGGAGAGCGCTTCCGGCTTCCCGAGTCGACTAACGTTCAGCTGGTTCGATCCCCTAGCACTCACGGGATTCCGCAGAAGTCTAACAGAAAACGACCTATGGGCGTTAAATCCACAGGATTCGGCCAAGGAAGTTGTCCCGAAGTTCGACAAATATTGGGAGAAGACTTTGCGGAAACGTGAAGCGTGAGTTGTATTGCCTATATGAAAAGAACAGAGATGTAGATTTTGTAATAAAATCACTGAACATGGCGGCAAAACTATTAAATATGGCGGCATCACCCTCACAGTGTTACCCTGGACTTATTCAATGCATTGGTACTGTAATCAGACTATTACAAACTCAGTCCAGGATATTTACTAGATAACAGTACAGCCAAGAATGAACTTCGACAACCTTAGTATATTATTAGCGCCGCAATGAGTTATGCCAAATGGGTGTGACCCCCATGTATTTAAATCGATTATTTCTGTAATCGAGTTAGTTGAGTATATGTGCCTAATTCTTTTACTACTTGTTTAGGTCGAATGCCGCAAAAGCAACTTACAGCAAAACATCAGCTAGCGTCAACTTCAAGCCGGAGAAAGATAAAAAACCAGCATCAATATTGTCGGCGCTGTGCTTGGGTTTCGGGGCACAGTTTCTTTTCGGAACTATACTGAAGCTCATAAACGACTTGTTGATGTTTCTTTCGCCTCAGCTTCTGAAGTGAGTTCTTACTACATTTCTTATGGATGTATGTAAATTGCTTTCATCTTATCGCTTTACGGTATTAGTTTGTGAGCATTGTACAGGACATTTTTTTAGTTTTTTATTTTCTTTCAATCTACATGCCGTTGTTAACTTTCAGTCTTCTGATTGGGTTCGTTAGCAGCAAAGAACCAATGTGGAAGGGTTACCTGTACGCGGTCGCGTTTCTTGTGTGCGCTTCTGCTCAGACGATGTTGTTGGCGCACTATTTTATTAGAATGTTCCTCGTGGGCATGAGAATAAGGACAGCGCTGACCAGCGCCATCTACCGGAAATCACTGCGCATGTCCAATGCAGCGAGAAAGGAATCGACTGTCGGTGAAATAGTTAACCTTATGTCTGTGGATGCGCAGAGGTAGATATCGTTTGTGTCAATGTTTGTTTGTATGTTGAGCATTTGTGCATTGTACTGATAAGAGCGTATTACTTGTAGGTTCGTAGAACTAACGGGCTACTTGAACATGATATGGTCGGCGCCACTCCAGATCGCTCTGGCCTTGTACTTCCTGTGGGGGATCCTGGGCCCGTCGGTGCTGGCCGGCTTGGCTGTTATGATAGTTCTCATACCGGTCAACGGCTTAATAGCGAACAGGGTGAAAACATTACAGATGAGGCAAATGAAGTACAAAGATGAGCGTGTTAAAATGATGAATGAGGTGCTTAATGGGATTAAGGTATGCGTTTACGTTATATCATAAAGCAAAACTCCGAAACCAGTGAGCATGTATGAAGTATTGAATGCAGGTAAACCGTGGCAGATCCCTACGGATCGAGATATATGGCACTCGGTGCAGTCTGCAGTCTGCACCCCCAGTGAAGGAGCGCGCGTGAACATACGTGTGTATGTTAGGAGGCTCAAAGTGTAATTTAGAACAATGGGCATGCCTCACACCAAATCTTGTATCACTGGAGCGGTTATCGCGCCGTTATCTAATTCGGTTATGGATTCGTTATCGTCAAGGTCGCTGTTACCAGGTACAAAAGTAAAATGATTTCGTTAATTCAGCAGTGGAGTATCTATGGAAAATAAGTTTGGAAAAATTGCAAGTAAAAATTGTAGATTTTGATAGCATCATTTCGGAGATGTTATGTAAATAATAACAGTTGCTCTAACGGTGAAGTAAAATATTGTGAGGCAATATGCTCGCTTGCGAGTGCATATTAACATTCTCTGAGGTGTGTGAAGTTCCAACGCGAGCGGTCCTCATTGGTACAGGAGACACGTCTCCCACAGCAGAACAGGAAAAGGATTGAAAAATTTGATTTTCATTTAACACGAAATATTTGTACTCCATTAAAAAATGCAGTAACATACGTATGTACTGAACTTTACGATCTCAAAATGTTCGTTGTAAATTTACACATTGTAGTTATCGTTACGTAACGTAAGTAGTAAACGATACCGTTACATTTTACACTCAAGTTTTCGTAAATGTAACCAATGTAAAAAGATTTACATAAACAAACAAAAGAAAAGCCCTAATCCCTAATATTTATTTACGGTCACTCATTTTGGTTCTAAATATACAATTGTTGTCTCCATTGATTACCACTGAGTTACCATTGATTTCATTCGTCCCGTTTTGCGTATGGGCTACATGCTCATACTGCCCATTCAAAATTTGATTTTGTGTGCCTGTTAAAAATATATGGTGCCTGAATCATGGATGTATGAAGTGTTTTGTATTTATTTATTTTAATTTACATCGATGTAAATTGTTTTAAGTTCATTTAATACACGAGCGTGTAAGAACGACGTTAATGAATGTAGAGGTTTCGAAGTCTGCCAACACTGTACCAAGTAGAAATCCATAATCTCTGATTACGCCAAAGGAAAATGGGCGTGACAATACATATTGCGTGACAACACATTTGTATGGATGTAAATATATGTGCTATAGAGGCAAAATTGCCATATCCAAAACTGTACTGAAAAAGAAGAATTGTTTGATAATGTTATCGCATTAGATAAGCGAATTCAATGTTTTAGGTACTCAAAATGTACGCATGGGAGCCAAGCTTCGAGGAGCAGATACTTAAAATAAGAAACAAGGAGATGAATGTATTAAGACAAACGGCATATCTCAACTCGGCAACTTCTTTCATATGGTCGTGTGCGCCCTTCCTGGTGAGTACACTGCCCACTATCCCCTCCTCTCTGCCTACCCCGTGCAAGACCTGGCGTGATAACATACAGCACTTATCGACCGTCCTCAATACAGACGCCACTTAGATAAATGGCCTTTAAAATGATATCAAGCTGTCAACTGATATGCTTTAGTACCGTAATCGTATAAACCGTTCAATTTATAAGTATTGTGAGTGATTAGAGAAATCTGGCATCGATTATTGTCAATCGACATTTGCTAACGTCATTATTGATATTGATTGAAGTCTGTTTCATGATGTTACTATTTGTACATTTATAAAGGTCTTCCCAGACGGTGCTGTGATATACATATATTATAATAAATCATAAATTATGCTGGTATATTCGAACTAGTGGATACCTGCGTATTCGTCTGCGTTGCTTGTTTTATTAAAAGTGTATTTTATATAAAAACACAAAAAAGATATTTCCATTAGTTTCTGCGCGATGCGCACACAACGGGACGCCCCTATTATTTTATTAATATAGATATATCTCCATAGTAACGCTGGAATGAATTACGTTACTTAACTTAACGTTACTGTAACATACATATATCTTTCTTACGTCGTCTAAATGTGTGAAAAGTTGAAGCAAGACATATCTGGGTGTAGCAAAACATTATTGCGTAGACAATGACCGAAGAGATGTTTATTATAGTATAGCTACCGTCTTTGGTACTTTATTATAATATAGCACAATTGATTTAATATACATTATAGCTCCGTCTGTCTGACGACCTTGAACGGATGCTGACGCGGTCAATTACCTCTCAATATTGAAAGTTCAGTATTGGAACTACACTGTACAATATGGCAATAAATCTCTCTTTGCCATCGCGACCTCGAGGTGGCAGATGTGTGCCAACTTTTCCCAGTCACACACAAACACAGCGTCTACGGTGACTAATTGGTCTGTACTATTACACAATGTTTCGTAACAACGACTCGTTAATACGTTGAAAAAAATACAACACTTTAATTTACGTTTAAATTATGCCCATAAGTAGGTACATACGTAAGGAGCACGGCGATCACGCTTGTATTCTTCGAAGAGATAGGCAGAGGAGTGTAGTATACTTCCACGTTTCATCAGTTTCGTTTAATTCCCATAATGGTATAAAGGGCTACCCTATAAGGGAAATAAGGAGAAGGGATAGGGTTCTCGTAAGCGATTTGGCATGAAGATATGTATGTATAGGTGAGCCTATTGTCATACACCAGAACCAAAACCAGACTGAGAAACTACAAAAAATTTGTAAAAAAAATTGTAAGTTGTTAAAATCCAATAGTGCCCGCATCATAAGAGTCATAATCATAATACTACACCAATGTGACTTACATGTTTTCATTGTGACTACTCACCTAAAATTGTATTATTGGTAGTTCAAATGAAGCCCCGCTAGTCTATTGTAGTGAGGCACATCTGGATCAATGAATGACACCGCTAGTCTTGCTCACTGAAGCCAGCTGACCCAATAATAAACTGACTGTATTTGGTTATAATCTAGTTCAAATATCCCAATGCCATGTCTATTACATTGTAAGATCAGAAACTGTATCGAATATTACAATGCATGCTGTACGAGATATACGTATTTACATGCAGACACTCGGTACAGCAAACATTTCGTCATAATGCTCACTCAGTATCGATTTCAAGTAGTAACGCGTTGTCTGGATTCCTGTTTATTATATGTCAATAGGCTTACCACCTGTTCCCTGGAACGTATTATATAATTTATATATTGTAGTGTTCTCGTTAATGTATATGTAGATAGGAGCATACTTACATTAGATACCTATTTGATTTGAATGTTATTGTCAGTGAATATATAATTATAAGTAAATCTGTGGGCAAATTGAAGAATCAAACGACGGAGCGCAAGCATTATTATCGTCCATAGTTACGTTTTCCGTGTATCCGAGAAGCTCAAGGTCGGGCCTGTGTACGTTTGTCTGTTCAATGTATTTGAAAAACTCTTATAAATTCATCCCAATCGCGGGCGATGCAGACAGTTGATAAATAACATTGTAGACGGATTACCATGTATTATATAGAAAATTTGTATGCGTTCAAAAAGTACAGAGAAACATAAATTCACCATAATCGTCCTGTGTTAAGTCCACCGCTGGATATACGAGGTCTCACCTGAGGGGTTTTTGCCCACACCGTCCACGCTGGGCGCGGGTTAGGGATCGCGGAGCAACGAACGGCTGGCCGTCGTTGTATAATCTAAAATACTATGCCGGTCGGTTAACATATACTAAAAATAATCGAGAACTTTTTCTGTTCAAGGTGACGTTTTTAACGTTCTTCACATACGTGGTCTCTGACGCGGAGAGCCATGTACTGACACCGGAAAAGATTTTCGTTTCGCTGTCACTATTTTACATTATGCACTTGCCGTTAGGTTTACTGCCGCTGATCGTGGTGTCGGCGATCGAGGTAGAGTCGCCTGTGTGCTCGCACCTCTTCACTCGCTGGCTGTGGTACTTGTCGCGGCGGGCGCGCCGGGCGATATTTTTCTTCTATTGTAGGACAGACGCGGTCAGATCGAGGACGGTTCATAGTTAAGATATTAAAATTTAGACAGTCATACGTCATGTCTATGAATATTTGTTTATCTCGCCCCGCTCCCCCCCCTCCTTTTTCTTTAAATGTTTGTAACCAAAGTTTTTTTTATGAAAAATATCGCCCGATCGTACACGCTGACACATACATATATATAGATATTAGATACTAACATTATTCATACACTCGATGAGGACGCCATGTTTAGGACAATACCTTGAACCTCCACTAATAACACCACGTTTAACCCATGGACGTTTGAGACGATCAGAACGTCCAATGGTAAGCGCGACGTGATAACCTCGACCCGAAATTGCTAGCAGGTTTTACTCATAAATATTTCGAGCAACATTTTTTCACATAACGTAATCGTGTGGATTACATTAATTCTGTTTTTCACTCTTTTTTGTATTCGATTAATGTAAAGTGATTATTTTTTTTGGTTGTTTTACATTAATCGTACCGTATTGTAAACGAATGTACTAAATTTTCTAGCAATTGACACTTTGTGATGATGATAATAATAGTATTCTTGTTGGTTATCATTATTTTCTGGTGTGGTGCTGTAGGTGTCGCTGATGTCATTCGGGTGCTTTGTTCTGGTAAACGATACGGAAGTGTTGGACTCACAGAGGGCTTTCGTAGCGTTGTCTCTTTTCAACATACTACGTTTCCCACTATCAATACTGCCTAACGTTATATCCAATGTTGTACAAGTAAGTTTAACATAATTTATTTACTTGCATAGCTATTACACGAGCTGGAATCGTTTCAGTTACAATATATATATTGTAACGTTATCTAGATAATAGATAGTGACATATCAGTAACCTCGGTACACAATATCATCATTTCGGCTTCAAACCACATGCTAATAATTGAATTATGTTCCAGTAATGGCATGGGTGAAGGAGTTATTTATATTGAATATTATAAACACAACAAACAGTTAATATGAAAAAAACCCATAATGAAATGTCACCTTTGATTTGATTTTACCCGCTCTTCGAATAGTGTTCTTTTTTAAAAAAAAATATTCCAAAAAGTGGAGCGATTATCTGTACATGACAAAACAAAATTAAATTTTTAATCAAAATTTTTGTAGAATAAATGTTTTTCAATGAAACTTCCAATTGATTACTCTTCAAACCTTATCATGATAAATATACCACTTCATGTTTACAATGTTTAATTTGGCATGCAATGATTAAACACCGCAGCTAATTCTAGTTGCAAATATAAAGGTGACATCTCACGATTCTCCTCCGACAAAATACATTGTACTTTAATATAGATTTTTGATTTGTAGACTGCAGTCGGTATAAAGAGATTAAACAAATTCATGAACTGTGACGAACTGGATGTTAATTCAGTGGAGCATGATCCTAAAGAACGTAAGTAAAATTTTTGATCTGGTGTTGACACGTTGGTCTAATTATTATTTATCAATAAAAAAAGCTTTACATCACGTCTGTTATCCCCCAAGCAGTGAGCAGACGAGTTTAATACACTTTCGCGTTTCACAAGCAACCTTTACCACTATTATGGAATAGGTGGTGGAGCCTATTGCCGTACACCGGGCACAAACCCAAACTCCGAGCCACTTTTAGAAAATCTAAATTAGTGCCCGATCCTGGGTTTGGTTTGAATTGATCCCCTGATTTTCTGATCGGCAGTCGCCCTCGGAGCCAACATGACCAAAGAGGCAATCAATATAGAAAATAAACATTTTTTAATAGCAAACTGTTATGCTGCGTTTAAGTATTTACAGCGTTGCCCACTTGAGATAGACAACTGTTCTGCAACATTACTCTCACATTTGTTATCCTCGTATAAGAGAAAGTTAGTCACGCAACGGTAACTCGTGTGATATCGCAGCGGAGCCGCTGGTCATCGAGAACGGGCACTTCTCGTGGGGCGACGACGCGTCGGAGCCGACGCTGCGCAACATCGACATGCGCGTGCCCCGCGGCAGCCTCGTGGCCGTCGTGGGCGCCGTGGGCTCCGGCAAGAGCTCGCTGCTCTCGGCGCTGCTCGGCGAGATGAACAAGCTGTCGGGCCGCGTTAACACTAACGGTAACACTTATGTCTTATTGTTATTGTCTTAATATTATTGTTGTATGAGCGGGTTTGTAGCCGTGATTGTTGGGAACAGGCAGCGTGGCGTACGTGCCGCAGCAGGCGTGGATCCAGAACGCGACGCTGCAGGACAACATCCTGTTCGGGCGGCCGCTGGACGAGGCCAAGTACAACAGAGTGATCGACGTGTGCGCGCTCAAGCCCGACTTCGACATGCTGCCCGGCGGCGACCAGACCGAGATCGGGGAGAAAGGTCAGCCGCTACATCTGAGTGCATTATGTAATCGTATATTGTACGAATGTATATAATCTGTTACCTTAAGGTAACCAGACAAGCGTTTATTATTCACATACTAACCAACCCAGCTCAATACAATCTACACACATTGATCATCATCTTCATTCTAATCGTGTCCTCATGTCTGAGGGTCGTGACTAGCAAGCGTTCCTGGAAGTTAGGGCTCTCCAGGCATTTCTACATTGGGCTATGTGTGCTCTTTGACTCCTACTGCCAATGATACCCAATGTAGAGTCTAACGACCGGAGAGGGGCTCTACCTATTCATACACACATTGATATCAAACCAATATTCCTAGAAACATATGTGTACCTATATACTGTTACTTTAAAAGTATATATTAAGTTATTTCATGAAACAACAGTTTATCGACAAGATAAAAAGTATTCCTGCTTAAACAAGTGCTTATGATAAATTACAAAAACCAAGTTACGTCACTCTCATTCGCCACCGCTGATAAGATATAGATAGATTTTTCGAGATTTCGATGGTGTACCATGACGAGGCGTGGTGTATATTACACAATATTTAGTACTGTTGTACAATTAGTGTGTCGAACTTCTAATAATTATACAAACGTTTCGCAATGGAGGGTGCCATTCTTTCTAAATAATTGCAGTAACGCTTGAAAAATATTAGCAGTAACAATACAGCAGTAACAACACAGCAGCATCTTCATGTATCTTGTCGCGGACTGTTGCAATTCCATATCTATATATTCTATTCTGTATATATTCTGTCTTGTAGGAACTATTTATTGAACGAGAAATTCTTTTACATACATATACGAACACGTCATCTGTTTCTCAGAAACGGCATTAACGATTTCAATGAATTTCACAGGTAGGCGGGCTTTTGGGTCACGGAATCGATTTGTCACGGTTATATTTTCAAGGACTTTCAGCTTGACCTGTGAAATTTGAACGATTTCGTTGTACTATAGGAAACGTAGGTACATAGTTATGTAGAATTCAACACGGTACGAAACGTCGTCAGCGCATCTGTTAATGTATTTATCCCCACAAAAAATATTCGAATGTCAATTTCTAACGAACAAAAGAATCTGCCATTTTTGAACGAAATCGTGACAGAAATTGAAATTTGGGTCTAACACCAGAATTCATTTACCATATTCTATCATATAAGTTGGAGCCATACCGCTACTCGGAACTATTTAATCGGCAGTTTCGGTAGTGCACGGAATTATTTAAAATGATGATGACGATTAGCGTCAATTTAGTCCAATGTACAATCTTAGTCGTCCTGTGGTCCCACTCGTTGAGCACGCTCGTGCTCGTGCCAACAAGTGCACCACTTGCATCAACTGCAGTCAATTTCAGTAGCAATATTATTTTTTATAAATTCCACGTTGTCTTATAAGTAATTTATATTGCAGACTGCCATAAAATTAACCTACCGGCGTCTATTTATCTACATTAGAACAAGCTGGAATTGTTTAAGTCGAGTGTGAATTGGCATTTAATTGGCAAGCGCGCCACACGCTAGGTTACGTCTCGCTCACCATCAGGTGAAATTATGTTCAAGTGCGAGCGGGGCCCTAACGAAAAACATTGTTTGATTCCGGCCAGGCATCAACCTGTCGGGCGGACAGAAGCAGCGCGTGTCGCTGGCGCGCGCCGTGTACTGCGACGCCGACAACTACTTCCTGGACGACCCGCTCAGCGCCGTGGACGCGCACGTCGGCCGACACATCTTCGACAAGGTGACCGCGCTCGTGCCGCGCGCGTTAGCATCTGGCAGTGGGATCGCCCCCTATTCCGTGGGATGTATAAAATAACAGGCGATCGCCGAAAAACAACACACCTCTGCCTCCCTCTTCGGGGAATACAGGCGTGCTG
>DWDU01001042.1:0-15793 GCA_018245575.1 Jemadia suekentonmiller
GTGTATTGATTAAGTCAAAAACTCGATCAAAGGTTCGATGAAAATATCAATTATTACTTACCTCAATCCGTAACGAACGTGGTATTATGTGACTCAATTAACGCATGACGCGTGTAAAGGTATTACGTTACACAGGACTTATAAAAACATGAGTACAGCTTTGATATTTGTTTGAGCTCAGTCATGCGGCTTTGTCGCAGGTCGCAACACGAATCCCGGCTTATATAACGCGCCCTTAGGACAGTCCGACTGAAGTTTTTAACGAGCGACGTGCCGGGACTGCACCCGCCACTAATGACTGATAAATTTAAAATATTCTTGTTTATTCCACTAACGGTCAACTTTCCCCGCGCCTGGGTAACGGCGTTGTTGCCTCGCTACAATTAGTTGAGGTTACGTTTTTTGAATTAAACTTACCTGATTGCTTCTGAATTTTATGAGCTCATGTAGGTTTATTGCTGGTCGTTATTGCGGTTTTTTTTTTCATGTTTTCATAATGTAGAGCACACGTTAAAATTTATGATTGGTTGGTTCACACAAGTTGGTGTTATACTAATCTTAATGTACCAATAAATTCTGGTTGCTTATCAACATTTGACCTGCTCTAACCCACTTTTTTACTCGGTACCTTACACATGATTTTTCACGTTTTTCTTTATTTATAGCGACATAAGCATAGTCAATTAATATCGTACCGTCATCGCATGCCTCTGAATATGTAGTTACTGGTGATATATAATATTATAACAGTAAGTTAGCCTATTTAATTTATTGCCATGATTCTCTGCATAAATGACAACATCGGAAATTGTATATTTAAATAACCTATCGGAAACATAAAATGCAATATAATGAACTAATAGGCTGGATTTTATGTATGACCAAATACTAGTCAGGTATTGCTGATTTAAATGTTTTATTGTAATATATAAACGCTTATAAACGTAACATCACGCCTGTCATCCCCGAAGAGGTAGGCAAAGGAGTGTAGTACACGTTTCACCAGTTACGTTTACGTCCCACTATGGAATAGGTGGTGAGCCTATTGCCATGCATCGGGCACAAATCCAGACTCCGAGCCACTACTAAAAAAAGTAACTTTAAAAAATCCAGTAGCGTGCGACCCGGAATTAGAACCCAGGACGTCTCGTAACACAGTCGCACTAGCGACCAACAAACCAAACAAGGCAGTCAAACTGAACGTGCCCGTTGCAATTGCAGCCGAGATGTGGTTCGGCATCGTGTTCGCGATCCTCGTGGAGATCGTGCCGCTGGCGGTGCGCTCCACCGCCGTGGGCGTGTTCCTGTTCGTCATGAACAACGTGGGCGGCAACCTGCCCATCCTCGTCGACCCCGTCTCCAAGGCCATCGGCTACCGGGAGTCCATCATGATCTTCTACGCGGGCTTCTACGGCGTCAGTACGTAACGATGTGTCGCGTTTCGATATATGGCCGTTGTATCTGAATCCAAGCGGACGTTGTGTCGTGACGTTACTGCTGATAAATGACGTTTAAATGTATGTCGATATTTTTTTTTGCAACCAGGCCAAGAATTAGCACATTTAGAAGTAACAGACACACCACCGATGCATTTGTCCGAGGTGAAAATTGAAATCATATTCAATAGTCACTCAGAAATAAATCTACTAGCATTTCTATATTTAAACCTATTACAATATTTTATTCGGTTACTTATTCAAACAGCATATTAATCAGTAAGTTCAGTATTAATCAGTATCTACTCTGAGCGAGCCGCCACTGTCGTATACTGGTTGTCGTAAATAAGCAACGTCATTAATATTAAACGGCATTTATTTTTTCACAGGCAGCATACTGTTCTTCCTCACGATGTTCCTCATGGACGGACCAGTGGAGAAGCAGGCGGCCAGCGCGGACAAGCCCAGCGGTCTCGACAACAGGGCGTTCACCCACGACGAAATTCCCATTAGGCATATAAACAAACCCACAACGACACCTGGACCAAATGACACTAGCAGGTTGTGAAAATTTTACGCTCGATTGGTTTCCACTTGATCCTACAACGCGTTAGTGCTATTTCCGGTTGTCTCATTATTGACGCCATTGTTCAATCATGACGTCTATTCCTGATGGATACAGCAACGTCCAAAAAAAACGGTATGACAATCGTTTGTGCATTTCTATTCGTAGTATTCTCAGGTTCTATAAAAAAAATTTACTGTTGTAGCTTTTTCAATGTTAACTTACCGAATACTTTACGAATACTTTTACCGAATACGTTAAAACCTCCAGCAGTACAACTACCGCCATCTGGTATAGAACTATGAAAACATAACATGTGGCGCCATCTTCTATTAAATTAAGGTGGCAACCGAAAAAATTCGGTTTCTTGTGAACATTTACTGCTTCAATTTACTTGACATGTTTATAGAAACCAATAGAAATATGACAGTCAAAAATATTTTCCGCATGCGAGTAATATTTGGAGATATCTGGGATAACAAGCTAAACATTTTGCTTTCTCTAGTTCGGTTCCTTCAGCGTGAATTAGTAGAAAGATAGTGCCTACATGTAGCCATTCCTTTGCGTATGTACAGATCGTTCCGGATTAAAAATGAAGCGTTTGTTGCGTTTGAAAATACACAAAAAGCAAGCTTAAATTCCAAATATAAATTAGATTCAGTCTTCTGAAATAAATAATATGTCTTTATTTTATGTAGTGTTTGAGAAATTATGTTTGACTTTTGTTTGATTTTTGTTGATCTTAGCAAACGCGACTTAAAAAAAATTGTTAAAATTTACGTTACTTATTAAGATTTTGTTGTACAAACCACCGAGTGGTAGGCCTCCATGTGATGGCAGTACCACTCTGTTCCTTTTAATTTAGCGTTAAGTGTACAACTAGGTCTAAGATGTTATAATTTAACGACTTATTATTAAAGTTATTATTGTATTTATTTTGATACACCATACAAATATCGTTGTTTGAAAAATATGTAATAAATTTGATACTACAATTGATTGCTACGACATTTCAAGTTTCATATAATAACGATTTTTTTACATTATCGAATCTCTATAAGACATGACAATTTACTTTTGATGCGAATATTATACATGTAATATTTATTCGTAACTTGTTCCTAATATTAAGAAAAATACCGAATATTTGTTTTAGATATTATTATTGTGAAATCGAACCTAAGAAAAAGCAGTTAAAAGTGATATTGATATTTGTACATATTTATTCAATAAGGTATTGTAAATAAAAATGTGATGTTACAACTTGCTTTTTTATTATCTATAGGCACATAGTTATACAATAACATGGATAATTACAAAAATAAGACGCAGAGAAATAGTACTAACGATAGCGTTTAGTGATAGCGATAAGATAGCGTTTTCCCTACAAATGAATATTCCAATTGCCAATGCCCACAGGTCTCGCCATCGACGCAGTAATTCCTCGCTATTACGTCATCACAGAGAGATTAAATTGGCGAGTAATAACAAACTTTAGTTTACAAAATTCATCTTAAATGAATACTAACATACAATAATTAGCTTTAGTACAAAACATATGAGACCAACGTGCGGTAAGAAGTTTGACCCCTTTCTGAAGTTACTTTTAGAAGATTTGAATTAGTTCACAAAATATTTAAAGTCAAGGTGGCAATTTTAATAACATTAGTACAAATATGACTGTAGGATATGTAATTACTTAATATTTAATTACTAGTAGGACTGTAATTTAGGATGTTGGTGACAGTCTTGTCTTAAAACTAAACTTTTGAGCAGACTGAGGTCCCTACCCAAAGCTGGTGTCCCCTTTTTAAGCAACACTAATTAAATCACTTAAGCCCTTTAAAATCGTTTATGGTGATTGACTACTCAGTATAAAATAACTGTCATTCAATAAAATTGATACTGTATCATACATAAATATCTTCATACAACAATTTATTGTTTATACTTCATATACAAATCCTCTTGATTCTATTCCACTGCAGTTAAAACTTTACTTTCACCATTGGACTTGTATTTAAAAAGTTTTTCTTTCTGTCTTGATTTCCAGTATTTTGTTTCCTCCTTTGACATAATGTACTCACCAGTTACTGCTACTGATCTTATTTTATCTGCAAATAGATAGAAATAACATGTGAAGTAATTGACACATAGATTCATACACTATTTACTTATTTTAAAAATAATAGATAACAATGAAATGATTTGATAAAACATTTTCAACTAAACCAATCACATAATGATATCGAGAACTATGATTTTACTAATAATAAACTAAAATTACACATAAAAAACATATTAAATGGCTTATGTACATGTAACAGACATTTATACATATATATCTAAATTCATAGCATGTATCAATAAAATGAACTGTCTTGGACAAGTGATTGACCTAGAATATATATCATGTCTACCACTGCATGTTAAATGGTTTTTGCTGCTAACAAATATACATTATTTTCAAACATTAAGATCTATGTGCAGACATATTTACTAAGAAATGATTTAATCTTCACGTTTATTTAATAGCACACAAACATTACATACTCATATTTTCCCAAACGTTGTAGGACTTTTCTGACTTCAGAGGCAAAAAAGTTATTAAAAGTTGTAGTTCAGAGGTCTCTTAATTTGAATCTTAAACTGAAACCATAATACGAAACAGTTAAGACTGTTGTACTAAAAGATATCTAGCTGAGTAGCAATTCATGATTCCTAAGATTATATATTCCTCACTTGGCCAAAGTTATGTAAAATGTTACATTATAAGCATCATTTTAGTTAATATCTACCTTCTTCATTTTGTATATCTGTATCTGGATCAATTTTTTTCTTCACGGTTTTTAGTTTCTTAGACTGTCTGTTGTGGATTTCTGTGGTAGTATCCTTCACTTCGTCACATGATAAAAAATTGTCAGAACTTCTGAATAATTTGACACCACCTTTGATTTTTCTCTTTCTGAAAAATAATACATGATAGGGAGTTTTTTTACACACCTACAATATGTATCATAAAGTATAAAAAATTATTTCACAGTGCAAATATTATTATTAACAATTCATACGTATTGAAATTTTCCTTAGTAACACCCAAAGACCTATAAAACATACAATTCAATCTCAACATAAAAAAAACTTAACATCATACCTGTAATCCCCCAAGAGATAGGCAGAGGAATATAGAACATTCCCACATTTCACCAGTTACATTTACGTCCCACTATGGAATAGGTGGTGAGCCTATTACCATGCATCGAGCACATATCCAGACTTCGAGCCACTACTAGAAAGTCTAAATTCGAAAACTTTAGTAGTGCTCGACCCGGGAATCGAACCCAGGACCTTCCTTAGTATAGGCTTTTTTATCAATAATAACTTGTTACTTTTCTATAAATAATAACTTGTTACTTTCACTCACTTCACTTTATTTTCTAATGTAACAAATTCTACATTCTTCTCAATGATAGCTGATATCTTCATTCCTATCCTCTTTTGCATCTCCTCTGGGACCCTCACATCGTTGTAGTGACTTGATGTTTCTAAATATCTTTCAGATTTTTGTTTACCTATATAAATTATACTATATATTACTATATATTTCCGGGACTTAACTTCTATAGATAATAATTCTTAAATTTGGAATACATTGCCTTTGTAGTGTTATGAATAGGAATGCTTGTGTTTTACTAGACAAGTGATCGAACAGAGGTTATCGACAGCACAACATCCTTCAAGATTGTACTGTTTGATAGTGTCAACACTGCTGCTTCACAGTAAGCCATTATAACAGCAAGCAAACCGCGGCACCACTACAAATCTATGATTATATTTGTAACAAATAGTACCATTAGAAATAGTTTCTTTAGTAATTTTGCCTCTCGATTCATCGATCAATTTTACAAACGATATGTCCACAGAATCTTTAAATCTGGACAAATCTTCATCTTCTGATGAATCCGACATTGTGGAACACGTATTTTATATTAGTTTGTTTATTATGAAAAGTTAAAACTTAAAATATACGTGTTTCTGACATTTGCATGTGACTACTGAGTCTGACAGTCACATCTGTTCAACTGACAGAAAAAACATTCGATTTTGCAATCGATGTTCTTAAGTTAATATCAATTTAGAATGTACTAAAGAGTATACAGAAAATAAAGCAATTTAAGTACCTAGCTAAAATAATCAGATATATTTAAGATCCACTTTAGTAATAATCCAATTATTCTTAGTTATTATGGCGATGACGAACTCGAAGATGCGACGATTAATAATCGATTTATATAAATATGAAGTGCCCGAAACCTAAACGTCAAGTCATGGTAAATTTTGACAAATTTGTCTTATTTAATGTTAAATGTTAATGATAGGTTATATTTCATCGGAATATTAAAATAAAACATTATATCTTATTTTTTCATTAAATTTATTTCATATTACAATCATGTCAGAATACTCAAAACCACCAACGGACCCGGATTTACTCATATTCATGGAGAAAAATGACTACGACTCCCTAGCGAAATACTTGGTCGGTAAAGTGTATAGATACAGAGAAAACATCATAATACCGCGGGTGTTAGGCCCCGTGATCATTAAAACGAATGAGGAGAAGATGATCGAGGCCACAGTAGAGAGCTGCCCATTTAAATCACTAACAAGTTGTATTATTGGTAAGTTCTATCTATGACTATATGTTACAATTAAAAATCCCTTCCTTCACTCTTCATGTGCGACAGGACCAGCACGGGTTGTGTTTTAATGCCCCAGTTTATAGGGCCTGATTGGTTAGTTTACGAAAACATTTAAATAAGTCCATTAAGATCTGTTCTAGTAAATAAATAAAATTAAAGAGCCATTGTCACATACTCGACAGAAGCAAAAATTATTACATGTTGTATAACTGTAACATTTCGTTAAATACCCAATAAGGTAGAAAGTACAATGGGCAAATTTAATACATAGACAAACTTAATACAATATGCAGTACTGGGTGACTGAAATACTGATCTAGGTTTAATGAAACAGGTAATTCAAAACACATCTAATACATAAAAATCACAGTGTTAGTGGTCAAACTCCTCTGAAACTGCTTTTCTGATTTTCATATTTTTTTTGTATGCTTGGAAGGTCGGAGAATAGGTCATGGCTATTTTTTATATTGCTAAGTGCTTAGGGTGGCCCTATCCAGAAATATTATTTCTATTTTTTTTGATAAAATCCTTTTTGTATTTATTTTAGATTTGGCATCAAAAAATACTTCTGATGCCATATTTTTACCTTCCTACTTACGAGTACACCATCAATTTTTTCATTATGGTTTTAGCATATTGATAGGAACATTATCTAAATAATTTTACCATTGTATGTTTATCAAACCTTTAAAGATTCAAATACACTTACATTCCATTCTTTACTTTTTATTTAATAACCAATATATTCACTATAAATAATTTCTAGGGTAGAACAATATTTGCAGTGTCAGCTAGTAATCTTATCAATATCAACAAAACTTGTACAATGTCATATTTCAGGATATGGTCTTGGTGCTGCTGTAGGTCTATTCACTTCCTCCCTCATGCCAAATGTGACAGACACCACAGCACCACAGACGCAAACAGCTAGAGAGATCTTGCGGGAGATGAAGGGAGCAATGTTAAGTTATGCCAAGAATTTCGCAATCCTGGGTGCTGTTTTTTCTGGAGTTGAATGTTGCATCGAAACAGCCAGAGGGAAATCTGATTGGAGAAATGGAACGTATGCTGGTGGGGTGACAGGAGGCCTGATAGGGTTAAGAGGTAATAGAATCTGTTCTTTACATCAGGCGGGATTGTCACCAAAGGCTAGCCATGTACATAATAAAAAAAGTTTTGTAATTTTACTTGCAGGTGGTTTGAAGGCGGGCATGTTCGGTGCTGCTGGTTTCGCAGCCTTTTCGACAGTAATTGATTACTATATGCACCAAAGAGGATAATATAAAAAGTATATATAGTAAAATATTCTTATTTAATAAATTAATTTTAATATGTCCATAGTTTTTTTTTAATTAACAACCTTTTTCAAGATGGCACATTGTGAATAGGGATGATGAGAGTAAAGTAAACGAAAGTCCCTAAAGTTATGCATCTATTTAACGATACGTAAATAATGGATTGTAAAACACGTATTTATTTTATAATTATGAGTGAGATTATTTATCATTTTCAGGAAATATAAAACTACAAAATACGGCAATCCGCCATGTTATTTTTAACGCCAACTAGAGGAAATGACGTCACGTTTGTGTAGATTACAATGACAGCTGTTGTTAGTTTAGTGTAAGTTCGAAAAATCCATAGTACCTGAGCCGGGATTAGAACCCAGGACCTCTCCATAGGCAGTCGCGCTCGCAACCACTCGACCGACCAGGCAGTCAACATTAATATAAGTGATAGCTATAACAAATGCAGCATTATTTTATAAAATTTTGTATTTCTATTTTAAAAATATTACTAGATTATATGTCAAATATGCTAACCCTAGTGGATATTCCATGCTGAGATAGGATTCAACAGGTGAATTGTGGGCATGACTATACTTCTCTGTTTATCCCTTTACGGAATATATGTGAATGTGAGTGTTTCTTATTCATGCATTGACTGCATCCTTGGATTTTGGTATTAATTAAATTATCAAAACAAACTATGAAAATGTTTATAAATGTGAGTCATATACTGAACACAAGTTATATGAGTTGTCACAAGATAATTGTGTAGGTATCATTTATTTTACGCTTCGATCTATTTTACAATTTTATCAATGGAGAATGAAACGATATGCAAAGTGCGCGTTGCCATATGAATAAAAAACACGGACTTTATCACTGGCAACCCTGACTTCCAGCAAATCGAAGAGTCAAAGAGATACAGACTACAGACGAAGTACACTACACTACAGTAACCGTCTAACCGTATTAACTGTAGAAGGGCGAGGGGGAGGTAATGTAACGTTCAAATGCGCTGTACGAATTGATTTTATTGCAATTTTTCTAGAAAGATGTATTGAAACGAATCATTTTTCTATAATAACCTCGAAATAATTATATAAAGAGTGTGTTGTGTTATTTAAGTGGCGATATATCGATTAATAAGTACAAAATGAAGGATCCCTTTGTAACGGATTCTGGGACCGACTCTCCAGCGCGCGACAGCTTGCGGCATGTTGAAAGTTGTTACAACAGAAATTTATTTACAACCAAATCGTTCGCAAACTCTCGCCGTGCACTGCAATCGGGTGCTGAGAAAATAACGCGAACTTTTAAGAGCGTGCGGAAGACTTTCGGTAATTTGTCCCAGGTAAGTTCTTATCATACCGATGATCTTTGTTTGATCGATATTTTTCATAGACAGCCTTATGACTTAGCCAAGGCATCTATTATACTACCTGGGAAAAACCCTACAGTTAAACGAATTCCGCAATACACTTTACTTAACGGTTACACTAACGTAATATTAATTTTAATTAAAGTTGTAACATATAGTATTTATAAAAAACAATAATAATTGGGCATGTTTTTAACTAATATAAATTTATTCATAATACCTCTCTGAAGACAGTGGCAAACTATACATTTGGTGAATTAAAGGCCTTTAATGTGAAAACTGAGCCATACAAACTAGAACTATTTCTATACTAGACCTATACTTTTGAGTAGTAAATTTTTTTATGTGGTATGAAATTAAATATACTAACCCAGGCCTACAATTTAGCATTTCAGGTTGAGTGGTAGGCGCAGGCATCGACTCGCAGAGACTGGTTCTCCATGTCGGACACCCTCCACTCCGGTTACCAAGAAGAAACAGGTATATATCATAAAGTTAACAAAAACATTATGCATATGCAAGAGAAGAGCATCCTAGCACCTCCACTGTTATTATTAAATTATTATTTTGTAATCTTCTCTGATGATCTTATGTGATTGTATAAAAAGATAATACACACAGCATAATTGCTTTGACATTTGAAAACACAGGAAATTGGTGTTACTACAAATTCTTTTGTGAATATTGCCAACTGATACTTCACCAGTGATAAAACTGTTTTTTATAAAAACTTTAGACTTTTTTTATAAGAACATTTTTATAATAAATTCTCATTTTGATCATAGACCTCTATTTCCAGCTGTATAGTAAATTTGCTTAATTACTAATTTTTAGTTCTTCGTCTTTTGCAGGTACTTGGCAGAAGCCCCACTAAACTGTACAGTCCATTTGGCATAGAGACACCTCACAACCGCGACTTCAGGATGTCTCCATACATGCCAGATACTCCAGACCATGGGTAAATGTGTTCACAATTTTTTCAAATAGATCACTTAGAATTGACTTGTTAAAATGGATGCATTTATTTCTAAATTTCGATTATGGTCTGCATCTAACACTATTCATGGATAAATTACTATTAGATACTTAAAGTTAGAAAAATCCAATGTTTATCGGCCTTGGGATTGAACCCAGGACCATTCAACAGCAGACATACTTGAAATTAATCCAATGAAGCAGTAATACATATCATTATTGTTTTATCATAGGATAATTGTTTTCAGGCTGTCCCCGAAAAGGCGTAAGGGCGTGACCCATTCATGGCACCTTTTAGCCAAGAAACGACCTCGGGCGCTGTTCCATTAATTCCTCCAATGAGACTTGCATCATGCTCAAGAATTGTATCCCACCGCTTCGATAAGATTAAGATTAGCTTCATATATATTTACATTATGTTCCTGCTTTAATCTTGCAAGCAGTACCTTTCAGTATATTTTTCATATTATCACTATATCCACAAAAAATGGAGCCAATCCAAAACTACTCCAGCATTTGAGTATACCTTCCTAGAAACTATATTTGTAGTTCAAATGTACTGTAGTATTATTTTATACAATATTGGTGCTATTTAACATATAATGTGCATTGAAATATTACTGTGTCGAATATAAGAGCCCAAGGACGGCAAGAAAATACGTAATTTTATTTATTGGCAATACCATTTACATGTACTGATATTGTATATGCAAAAAACTATTCTATTCTGAACAATACTAATAAATGGTACGAAAAAAATAGTATATCCACAACAATTTAAAGTTGAATATAAATATTTTCCCAATTTCGACACAGTTATATATAGTCCCATGTTGAGAACCATTCCTCTAATACTTAATGTAGACTGACAACATCATTTGTAAGAAGTGTTTGATAGCGAAGTTCAGTCAGCTGGTGGCTCCTGAAATATAAAATTTTTGTTGAAATATCCTGCATACATATTTTTTTTAGAGCACAAAATAACTGTTTTGTTTATAGCAGGTTAAAGTACCTGTGTATACAATAGATATTTTAATAGGATTATACATATATTGATTTCCCAAGTGCAACATATTACATATTATTGCTGTTTCAATTTTAACATTATTAACTAATGTATTTTTTTTAATTGGCCTTTAGAAATCAGCCTGTATCCCTTGTATGGAATTGTAGATAACAAAATATTGTATCTACGAATTTACATCGGCACTGCCATTTAAATGAGTTAATTTACATTTGAACACAACAGTTTCGTATTCTGAACTCTTATTGAGGACATGATAAAAAGTAACAAAACTATGTGTAACCACATATATTATAATGTATTGTTATTAAATATTTCATATCTCAGTATTATATATGCTAAATTTTGCATTTGCTTAATGTTATCCTGATATAAATATATGGAGTATAGAGGTCTTCTTATTAAGTAACACTCTTCTCAGACAATATCGTAGAAAGCTCTGATATTGATAGATTTAAGGTTGTAATTGTATTTTGCAATTTTATAAAGGTTTTTGCATGTCGTAGGATTCACTATTGTATTAAGGTACACTGTAATAGTGGGTTGATAAATATGCTGCTAACTTCTGGGTTCACATTTTACAAATCTGGTGATCTAATAGAAATAATAAAACAAAGTGTTGACCTGTATGTATTATCTGCCTAATAAATTCTGATATATGAATCCACACAAGTTCTAAGATCTGACAACCCACACAGGATAAAATCTTCCATTGAACATATGTTGAGATGATAGTCTAATGAGTTATGACACCCATTTGTGGGCTTGTTGAGTTGCTTTTCCATCAAGCAGAACTCAAATGTAAATAACCCGAAATATATTCAACCTAATAACAGGTCACTAGTGGCATATTTATAAACTTAGCAGTTGCTATTGGTACTGTTATGTAAATAGATTGTATGAAGTTACATCAAAAACAGAGACTTGACCCCTGAACAGGAATTGTGTCACTGTAAAACTGTTGAAGTCATTGAACTTCTTATAAATTATTATCTTTAAATTGATTTATGATATATCATGGAAAGAAAAGAAATAGTAATACATTGGGTGTTCTATCAATTTACAAGAGGTTTCTTGTTGCTAGATGTAACTTCATATAGTTATGAGATGACAGATTATAATGAGGCTTGACTTAAGTGAGAATATAATGTTCTATAATAATTTGTATTTGGACATCAGTTGAGTACAATAATATAAACATTTCAATGCTAGATATGAGTAATCGTTTCAAAGCCTTTCCAAACACTGATTATGAGCCATCGTGGTGAGGGGATTGGGCTCAGCAGTATATGTTCATACTTAATCAGATCTCGTTGTTGCTTGGGGATGTTCCTGATATTTATAGGACTGGTGTGGTAGGATTGTTACAAACAGTGAAAACATACAGAAATATCAACCTCAATACCTCCAAATTCATACCATGCGAATTCCACACGTATTTTTTTAATAGCCCTTGACTCATATTGAACTATTATCTTGTTCTGATGTATGAAGTACTGGGTATAAAGCACCCGAAGCATATGTGTAATAAATTTATCATCAAATATTAGTATGGCTCTGAATCAAACTCCGAGATCTACATTGTGAAGATAAAGACTTGTAGAAGACAGAACGAATCTAAAACTGGTACCTAGAAATAAAAATTTGATTACCACCAATGTTTACTGAAGTATTGTGACAGGTTCCTAATAATCTTAATGTTGTATTCAATTGATGTTCTTGAATATTTGTGTTGTATCTAATGTGAAGACTGATAGTCTGTTTATAGTTTAAGATTAGATTATAATTTTGAGGCTTTTCAAATATGAATTGCACACAGTAACGTTAATTAACTAAAACAGTTACTAAAATACATATTAAATTAATTTTTTGGTCAATAATTAGATATTATCACTAGTGATTAATTTGTTACAAATACAGTTTCAAATCAATGATTAAATAGCATTTCTATATATGTACTTGTGCATTTAGTGAAGATATTTCTGAAAGGTAGTTTTTTCTATTAACGTGACTGTGTTGCACTCCCATGTATTATTCCTAAGATTTGTCTTTTACTAGATATAAATATTTCTATTTTCCGGCTCTGCTGTTATTGTAATATTTATAACGCTACAATAACTATAATTTATATTATTAAATTTTTTTACAAGTATTTACATGCTCCTTTTATTTTTTTGTATCACAGAAAATTTATAATAATCTAATATTATATAACGTGTGTATTTCAAATAATGCTGAGCTATTAGCGCTACGAAAATTGAATGGTCTACACGGATTTTGGAAAATGTCGAGTAGCTTTGATGAGCCATCAAGGTGCAATTCATGAAATAAGCAGTGTTTCCCTTTAAAGTAAGTTGTATCTAAAAGTTGCACATCAAAATGGATTAAACTCAACTATGGACTCTATACACCCAGATGTGTTATACATAGAGAAAAACCAGTTTTTGAAAATTTTAAAAACATGTTAACATTCATGTTTGTCTCCTATGTATTTAAATCAAATATTTTTCTAAAAGAAAAAGAGGTTTAATATTAAATCAAGATTTATTGGACTATATAATCTATATACTTAATGCGACTCTTAGTAACTAACATTAAATATTTACAATGTATGTATGTACAATTGTATGGTATGTGGTACTTTTTGGTTATATTCCAGCAATTGGAGATGATAGACAAAACGAAAGATTTACACATAATCATATATGAAAACAAATGTAATATAGAAACTTACAAACTGCACCATATCTGCAGCCTATTAGAGTACTACCAAATTCTGCTGTCTGAGTATTCAAAAACAATTTCTTGTTCAATCGAAAGCATATCTGAATTAAAAATAAATTTAATTGTATACATTTAAGTCTTATGATGAAAAGACATGTATCATGTATGTGAAAAATAATTTCAAAAGATTGCTGTTTAACCCGGAAGAAATAATAATAATAGTTGAACAGTTATGCAATGTGTAGGCACTTAAGTACGCATATAGTATGCGTAATAGTAGGCATATACGCACAGCTACTTGTTCTGCTCTTCCACGGGCCGCAGCGTAGGCTGTTCGAGAAGCTATTTTCAGTGCCATGTCTGTATGAAATATTTCGGGGGCGCGCCAGAATCGAACTAAACATTTATCATATGATACTAAAAATGTCAAATGCTCGATACAATAAACATGAATCAACATGTCAAAATATGGTAGCTAACAAACAAAAAATACAATTAAACTTTACATTGAACACATGTAATATATTTAAAAATTATCTTATAATTAGGTAACATAATAGTCCATCACTAACGTTGAAAGCGTGCAACACACTGACCATTCTGCTACAGGATATTGCAACACTAAGATGCTTACTATATTTATTCCTATCTAAGGTACACCTAATACTTATGATGTTTCTATTATATGCTTAACATAAGTAAACACTAATCAAAACGCCGGAGGATTCCTCGAGATTATAAAAGTAATCACATTTCTAAAGCTATGAAGTACAAAAATACCTGTACATGTTCATTAACTTTAATAGCACACAAAATTCTCAACATTAAATTACGTCATACTGAGTATGACCGCATAAGATGAACGCAAAAGCTTTTATAGGCGGATAAAATTTGATATGACGCCCTTTTTATAGTCAATGGTAATTTCTTTACACAACAAAAGGATAATATTTTAGTCCTCCTTCATAAACATGTAGAAAGTAGTAAAATATAATAACACTATCATAATCATCTTTTTTGTCTCCGTATGTTTTTTACTAAACCGATTATTAAGAATTAAAATACTACCTGCTAAAACTATCGTTTTTTTTTAAAGAATAGATAATGTTTTTCCTAGCATTAATACAACGAAGCGACGTGAAGGATTAACTCAATTACATACAAGATTCAATAAGAAAATTGAACAACTGTATCCAATATTATATTAAATACTGTTTGAAACTTGGTTTTAAAAAACAAATCCACCAAAAGCTTCGCGTTTCGTCTGGTGTGCAGAGGTTTCACACTATGAAATTAATCCTAATAATTGTTAAATAAATAAAAGAAAAAATAGTAAATTAATATGAAACATGCAAGCAATGTTTACCGGTTAACAATTTTAAAATAACGTCTGTAGTCGTTCAGAATTGTTTTAATCTATTTTTTATATTTTCCGCACATTAAATCACAAACGGTTCACTGCAAGAGCCATCCTTGTGGACGGTGGAGTCACCGCCCATACTATAGACAATACGGGCCATAGACGATGTTACCTATTGTGTATTTACATCACTATAAAATAAAGTCATCACATGACTACTTAGAGGGGTAAATTAACATTCCATGATATCACAATGGCTAAATGCCTCGTTGGTCGTGTTGGTTGCAAGTGCGACTGCCGATCGGGTGGTCCTGGGTTCGATTCCCGGGTCGGGCACTA
>DWDU01001043.1:0-15793 GCA_018245575.1 Jemadia suekentonmiller
CTAGTGTAGTATGGCCTATAATGTATATTTTTATATTTGTCACTATTTCAATTTAATTACTTTTTACTACTGAAAGCCCGTCAGCTCATCCTTTGATGGGTGGTGCGATAAAGAGTGACACGGGCACCAGATCAAATAGCTCTTTAGAACAATTACCATTGTAGGACAGTAGAACATGCACACGGAAAGTTGTACCTTCGCAGGCTCAAGTGCTCCAGAATTTCAGTAATTTTTGGATCGTTAACGATTTTCACTGCGATGACGTAATAACATTGAGATCTACGAATAGCTAGTGAAAGGTAAACGAGACGATTCCTTCAACAATGCTACTTAAGTGCGTTTTGAAGAATTAAAAAGTTATAGAGCTTCACCGATCTTTTCACTCTCATCGAAAACGCAAAAAGCTAGGAATGCTAGTGAAAATAAAATTTCACTTTCGCAGGCAATTAGCAACAGGTTCGCAGGCGTGAAATATCCGAGCACAAGTCGATTCGTCTGTTTTATTGACGTATAATTATCAAGTGATATCCGCAGTGATGTGCGTGTGAAAATAAACATTGATATTTTTCAATAATCACGCTAATAACCGCGAAGTAACCTTTTTACTTGGGTGTACCATTACGGTTTATTGGAAGTTAGTGCGTACAGACCACACAGTTTGTATGTATTGATTATGTATGTAATTTCGTTAGTAACTTGATGAAAGTCATCACATCATCATAAACCGACATAAGGCCGGGTTCCAGTTATATAATCATCAAAGTTTTTTACCGTTTCATTGAAGATGCGATTCTTTTCTCATAATGGAATCCATAACGGCTATGCTCATGCCACGCTGACCAAGTCTTGACAGACAGTACTATTATATGGCGAACTCTAATGTATGGCTGTGTTATGAACAATCTGCAAGTAAACATGCATTAAATTACAAGGGATTAGGGCAATCTACCTGAATAACAAAAAATACGAAAAGAGCACAATTATGTTTGAGTTTAATTAATGACTATAGCCTTTAACTTCAAACATTCAACTGTTGTCAAAATAGAATCCAATTTCTCGGAAATTGTTATTCTTACCCAATAACGACAACAAAGATATAAGGAAACATAATTATGTACATTAAATAACATGCGTACGAGCTTTTCGCCTGAAAAGAAGTATCTATTTGCCAACCTTCGGGAAGAGGAACAATTTGTTTCAGGCCTTTATTTCCCTTTTACAAAAAAGGGCAGGAACAAAACATTAGATTTGTCGAAATTAGGACAAAAGACAATATCGGTGATCATGTTGTCTATACACGCAGTAGCAAGTTAAACCTCAATAAACGTAAACTCAAAAGCAAGCCAAGTTTACTTAAATTTAACAAGCTTTTGAGCTTATTTCATAAAGCGACAGCAATCAATACACCGAGATACTCCGTTAATTATTTTGATTACGCAAAAAAATACGTTTGTAATATACACACGTTACGTAACTGAACAACATAACAATTATAGAAAAACGCCACGAGCGCACAAAGAATAGGTACTTAAAATTTCCCATACATGTATATTTTCTAGTTACGCAATGTCAAAGGTCAGATAATAATGAGTAGTCACAAATTGAACTCAAGTGCACGCTGACTGGCTCCGTTACATTACATAAAAATATCCGTCCCTCCTATAGCATGTGGTACGTGACATACATTGGCGTTACACAACGTATCTGTGCGAGTTGAACGTCTTCGTACAGCCCGAACGGGCGGCCCGACCGCTACGATTGATTTTTTAATTGCAACAAGCCTGTTTTAAAGTTTAGAATTATCTAGAACTTCACTTCCATATAGAGGAAAAAATTAAAGCTCTGATACAGTTCATGATAATAACCAAGCCCGACCAATAATTATATTATTGTTTGTAATCGATATCTTAACATAATATTTTCAGTTAACAAAAGGTGAAACAGGTTAAGGTAAAATCATACTGACGTAGGTAATAAACAGGTAAAGCTAAAATAGTACTTACTTTCCAAGAAAACATAGCAATGGCGATGAAATATGTATTATAAATTACGATTTCAATTTGGCCTGAATGCATCTCATTATGGGAGGGTAATCATGCGTAACTGCGGAACAATAAAATGGTCAAAAAGGGGATAAAAAGGTCATGATGATATTGGTCAAAACATATACATAGTCGTACTATGTAAAGTACGGTGTACCGAATAAGTTTATTTCACTGTTAGGTTATAACATTGCTCCTACTATTACCTAATACTGCCTAACACGTAAACGAAATAGATATAGATAACAATCCACCACTAAGCTTAAAAAAAGATAATTACCTAGATAAGAACAAAGAAACATTACGAACGGGAGACACATTAGGAAATAGATACTATTCATTTGAATCTTTCTCAAGTGTATGATAAAATTGATGTTGTAGATTGGAGCGTGTAGAACGCGCGTATCGCACGCTCGTCGACATCACCCGTCACTCGCTCGCATCAGGGAGAGGTCAGCGTCGCAAAGTGCCAAAACGATTAAACAATAGTTTTCCAGTCACGAGTTTTGCATTGTTCTCATTATTAATGGTATTAGGCTGATATAATTTTAAATGTCTTCCTCGTATTACATTTAGGCCTACTCGTATATTTATCAGTTATACTAAAACCTTAATGGTTAGGCAGATAGCACAGAGTGCCAAATATCTCTATTCTTAGAGACCGGCTATGCTTCTTCCGCATTCATCACTCTCTTCTTACATGCACGTTGGCTTCAGAGATTTATAACCCCTTCTTTTAGTAATACTAATAATAGTTGTAAAAGTTATGCTACATATGTTTTTTCTATATTTAAACAATGATAGTTTAGTGGTTTCGCGTTTAGCGCGCATCTTTATATAACATTATGCGTCTTAAGGGGTTAAATATCTGCGTCATTGGTCCTGCTGGTTGCCATAGCGACT
This sequence comes from Jemadia suekentonmiller, assembly GCA_018245575.1. Classification (NCBI taxonomy): domain Eukaryota; kingdom Metazoa; phylum Arthropoda; class Insecta; order Lepidoptera; family Hesperiidae; genus Jemadia; species Jemadia suekentonmiller. The sequence goes on from DWDU01001043.1 coordinate 2,946, forward strand.
GCGATCGGGCGGTCCTTTATTCAAAACCCGGGTCGGGCTCTATTCGATTTTTTAAATTTAGATTTACTAATAGTGGCTCGGAGTCGTGATTTTTGTACGATGTATGGTAACAGACCCACCACCTATTCCACAATGGGACGTAAACGTAACTGGTGAAACGTGTGATTGTACGACACCCCTCTTGTATACCCCTTCGGGAATTCCAGACGTGATATACCTTGTATACATCTGTGATAACCTTTTGCTTCAGAATACAGTCTTCCACTTCGTGGGTTAACACTTAAATATATATATAGATAAAATTAAATATAAATATACATTATATCGATAAATATATTACAAGAAAATACTCTCTGCCTGCCTCTTAAGGGACATGACAATATAATAATGATATGAATGACAATATACAGAAGTTGGCATACCATAACGGCAGAAATATTGAGAGATAGTGGGAGTCGGAAACACAAGATGACTGGCTGATGGCGCACGCGCAGTCATACGCAAATAACCTTCCAATGGCCATGTCACGTTATGTCAGATAATATTTCTATGAAATGGAAAGTGACGTTACATCGTCGAATTGCATAAAACTCGTCGTCTAATATCGTTTGTATTTCCTGTTTCCATGCATTTGCTTTTTTACCACTTTTTATATTATATTAACGAAACGATTATATTAACAGGGTACCAATGATCTTCAATGGTCGATGTTTTCTGTCTACCTATAAAAGGACCTGGCGTAACTATGACATGTAATAAAAACAGTTATTCCGTTCCACCCTGACGGGTAATAAAATCCCTGAACTAAAATAATTATGTTTCCTGTATTTCCAAATTGCCAGATTGTATAGCTATTCAAAAAGCATTAATGTGAAATTGTATACAATATAAAGTATCATAAAAACACGTTATTAAACTATAAAACTTCTCTATGATGTTCTCTAAGCGTCTGAATACTTCCAACCCGTGCAGCTAAGCTGATTATGGCCCTAATTTAGAACTATGTCGAACAGTTTGACAAGAAAAGGGTTGGACGATAACGACATTCCGAGTTGAAGGAAATTAAAAAAAAAATCGACTAAAAGTTACTGCCTAAGTCTAACGTTTTGGAATCAAACAATAATATAAAAAACATCTAAAAATTTATTGGTAAGTTACCCACTCCTTGTCTTCTCCCACTTACTTCACTGTAAAGATCGTTATTAGAGATAAAGCAACTTGTTGCATAATTACATTGTGTGACTATTGTAATGTTTTTTATGTTTTCTAGTACTTATTATGTTGAATAAAAAATAATATTTTTGCACTGTTCTAGTACAAAGGTTATGGTAAAGTCTCAGCTTACTAATAACGATATAAAATTGAGATGTCGACTGGACCGTCGGTCCTATTGTAAGTGAAACTCACCGCTGATTCAGGATGGTGGATTCGATTACCGTCCACGACAGCAGTGTAAAAAGAGTATCTATATAAGTATGTATTTATATCCAAACTTGAAGTGTATAAGTCGTCTGTGTAGATGTACTTATTTATTTGCCAGAAAGAAATATGATTATGAAGTGTTAAATGAGTGGTGAAGGAATGTATGATATCGGTGTTTGTGTCGTTACCGATTTTCGTTAAATGACACGAAAATTTTCTCACTTGTACATTCGAAAACAACAATTCGAATTCTTGTAAATTCATATTACACAGAACAGAAAACAATCCAAAAACATCAGAACTAACAACCCGGGAAGTCTAAAAAAAACAATTCACTATGTCAAGGTTCATACTTTAACTAAAGATAAGTCCATTGTTCTAACTCACGATAAATCGAGTCTGGGAATCGAACCCACAATGAACCATTGACGCAATGAAGTTTGCGCAACACTCAGCCCGACTGAACGAATTTGTTTGCAGTTTGGAAATTCTGTGCTAACATTAACAACTGCTATGTACACGATTAACTAACAGCGCACCGATCTACAACTATAGTTACACGAACCAACTAACTAATGAATCTATAACTATAGTCACACAAAGCAACTAAGTACATTGCGGTGTCAATAAGTCCCAGATTCGGATGTGGCAGCACCGATACAACGATTCAAATTTGTTATCATCAGCGGTATGCTGAATTTACGTTGAAAACGAACACCGCAAGGAAACCTGCCGCACCTTAGAATTTTCTGTTATGTACTCTAAGATTTAACAACCCACTTCCTTCGCATTTGGTCAACGTGGCTAACAATGGCCTTAACCCTTGTTAAATTGAGAAAAGATCCGTATCTAGCAGGGGAACGATAAAACTGTTGCTGGTGATGATGATGTTAGTATTTGAAAATATGTATATAAAAGAAACTGATTTCTTATACTCTTTCTTTCTTTCATTGCAGATGTTGCGGTGGTGTGCTCTGCTGGTTTTGTGTGCGCTGGTTGCATCCGAACCGGCGTCCGAAAACCAGCCAAGATTTCGTGGGTGTCAATATATAACATTTATAATTGCCTTAAATATATATCTCACAATCAGTAGTTATATATTTCGCATACTAAAGATAGTGTAATGCGAATCTCTATACAGATATAGTTCGCGTACAATTACAATTAGTTTCGATTGATATTAGCAAGAACTGAAGCGGCGTGATAGCTTATTTTCTTAATGGTACCTCGCATTTCAATAGTTGCGGTTGGAATGCATGATTTTAATTTTTAGTCGGTAATACGTGTCACTCGCTATTATGGCGAAGAAAAACAAACCCTTACAAGTTGTGAGTAGGGTGTCGCTTTTATATAAAAAGAATTCACTGATGATAATATTTGATCAATTTCTAAAGCTTGTAAAGTAAAAGCTATTTTGAAACAATAAGTATCATTGGGTTACCCATTGAGGGCAAATTGAAGCTTGTATATAGTCAGTACACATTACACGTTATTACGTTTGACTTCTTAATTTATATAAAACATAAGTCATCTTTTGCTGTTTATTTAAAAATATGTATTTGTCTATGTATTCATTTCTTATAAATATTTTACAGAAATAAGGAAACGAGTTAGGACCGGTACGTACAGCGTTTAGGCGTTATAATTAACTGCGAGACTTGTTTATTAAATACAATAAAAATTATACAATTAATTGATTCGTTTCTAATAACATTGAAATAATAATAAAAGATGAACCATTAAAAATATTCCTTTCAAATATTAAAACAAGGTTTTTTTTATTTATTTTTTCCGTTCGTACATACGCATACGCATTATAGTTTTTAATATTCATCTTTTAATTATTATTCGATTTGAACGCTATTAAATAAATAACAAGTCTCGTAATATACCTCACTCGCTCAGTGCACTGATGGCACGCATTGTAACTTGGTACATTTACAGCCTGTCCCTCGACTATCTTTATATGACAACATCATATTATTTTACTGTGCACGAAAAACATGCATTATATTTTTAAACTATAATTTACCACTTTTCTTCGGTATAAGCGAATGAATGGATGGCTATTTACGGGCCCAAATAACCTCTTAATAACCCCATTAGGCATTCACAATGGGCGATATACATTATTAAAATTTTTCACTATCCAATGTCCAATGTACTATTAAGCATTACTTTTTGTTATAACTCAGTTGAATTTTCCTTAACAATTCATGTCAGCTTATTTTTAACGTTGACAGATCGTATTCTCATACCCGATAAAAAGATTTTCATGACAAATAAAGAAATTTTGCGTAATGATCATATCTCTTGATAGAATTTTATAGATTTCTATTACATTTTACATAAGTGTAACAAATATTTTGTTTGCTGCGAGGATCACTTCGGAATGCCTCTAGTGCCAATTATGAGAGCCATATCTGTGTTATTATAAAACAACTTTAATGTTAATAGAAATTGCGATGGGATTTGGACATGGGATAATGTTATCTCAATAAAATCATACTTGAAAAATGGACACAAGCACTGCTTTTCCCACTCATACGTTCACGCGACATCATTTATCTTTTCTTTACACCGTTTCGTAACAATTTTCGACAAAGTTTCTCTCATAACTGTTTATTAGTTAATAACTTTTTCTTATTTTTATAAAATTACACTAAATCATAGGGCATTATATATTAAGAGTTCACTATAAAAAGGATTAAATGAAAGAAAAACACAACGGTTATTGCACTACGTGGAATTTGATTTTTTTCAAACACGATTGTATGAATATTATTTTATTCATATTGGAGAAAAACGCAAGCGAGTTCCGTATAGCGATGATAGAATCGTTCCACAGTCGGATATCATTTACCATAAATGTTGCGGATGCACATGCAGAGTTCGTTGTAGAATGTACTATATGAACAATTTAATATTTTGATGCGGTTACAAATTAGGTTTATCCAAATGCAAATTTTCAAAGTATATTTTTAAAATTATGTTTTAAAAACAATTTTATTTTTATCTTCATTGGGTTAATTAATGTGATGTCAATTAAATTAGACTTCAACCATATCAGTGCTGAAGTTGTCACGTTTTTATCACAAGTCCTGCATAGTGCTAAAATACATAAATCCTATTCTGATGTTACTAATTGATTTTTATCTGTGTTTTCAATATGTTCTGTATTTTAATATGTGCTGTACATATTGTAAAAAAGATTTTTAATAGTGTTTTGCTGCACTTATCTTAATGGCTTTCTTATTAATTTTCTTTCTTAAATCTTTTCTGTTATTTCTCATTGTAAAAATTCTGTAGATTTTCTTTGGTATCTTTAACTTACTTTTAATATGTACTTATTGGTTTCTTCGGGGTTTGTTTATCGTCAACGTTAATTTTTATTCATGGGTTTTTGAGACTCTGTTTTATTGTTTTTTCACGCATCTCCTGTTATATAATGTTGGAATTGGTTTATATTATGTCGAAGAAATTAATTTATAAGGTGTTTAATCCTGGAGGTAAAATTGGTGCGTTCACTGTTTCTGTATTTTATTCTATATTTGAACTTTTTTTGGTATTCGTTGTTTTTGTTTGTTGTTTATCATTTAAATATTGAGTTCGATTTGGAATTTCCATCTATACTTCACTCGCTACTAGTTAGAAATATGAGGTGTGCATGAAATTCTAAAACAAAATATGACTTATTCGATTTCACAAAAAATCCATCCATTTATCTCTCTCCATAAATTTGTTACGGAATGTATATTTCATTGGGTGTTAATTTGGATTTGAAACAATTTCGCTAAGTACAGCTACTATTTTCTAGGGTATAGTTATTTCAAAAATAAAATAAACTAATTATTACTAATATTCTGATTTAATTTAGTAAAAGGAGGTTCTCACTAAACACAATTTGTAAAACTATTCGTAGTCTTCTTCATAATTTCTATTTAAAATTAACCAATGAAATGGTTTTCGTTCTGAGTTTATCTATATCATCTCGTCGTATTGGATTTTGGAAAATCGGTAGCGGAACGGTGGTGGTCATCGTTGATGATCTTCCTGACGATAGAATGATTTCCAGCCGATCTCCAGCCCGGACAAGAGGCAAATGTAGACGAGATGGTCGGCAACATTCTGCAATGGATACAAGGGTTGTACCAGCAGAAAAATAGGAAAGGTCCGTTCTGTTTACAGCAAAATTATCATCACATGAATTGACAGACAGAAAAGTCCAAATATTAAAAAAAAAACAATAAAGCGAACATTAAAATATTACCAGTTGACAATTATGTAATACTTAAACATTTCAGGAATTTTCGTACATCTTGTACCGTAAACCTCCAAGTTAACGTTTAAATACATGTTGTTACACGAGGTATATTTTTACATTTGAAATCACATCATATTTCACATTTCATTCCACTAAAAGCAAAGCAAGCACGCGACTTATCCATTACTTAAATGAATCGAGCACTATCACTTGACACAAGGTAGCACGAAAAATTATAGAAATAAAGATCGTGATATTAATATTTTTCTTTCTCAAATTACAGCTCGTCAATACTTTGGGGGAAAACCCGAAAAGCCGAGACCATTTGAGCCAGCTTCTTACTTACCACCAACGGGCTACCCTCCTGCAGGATCTCGACCAACCCCGTCGTATAACGAAGGGCCTACGACGAACCCATCATATCAACCACCAAGCAATCAACCTACTTATCAACCACCACCATCCGATCAACCACCTTACCAGCCGAGTCAGACATCATATCAACCTAGTAGACCGTTCCAACCGAGTCAGACAACGTCACCTAGTCAACCTTCACAACCTTCCCAACCAATTTACCAGCCCTCTCAACCCTCATATCAGCCCAACCAGCCTTCACAACCACCGTACCAACCCGATCAACCATCTCAACCCGAATATGAACCGAATGCACCATCTTATCAACCTAATCAGGCAACCCAACCATCATATAAACCCAGTCAACCGTCTTATCAGCCCAGTCAGCCTACCCTACCTTCGTACCAGCCTAGCCAACCGTCGTATCAACCTAGCCAATCAACATACCAACCTGGCCAACCATCGTACCAACCTAGCCAACCACCATACCAGCCTTCCCAACCTTCACAGCCATCTCAACCTAGCTATCAACCGAGTCAACCTACGTCACCTTCAAATGAAGCTACATCACCACCTTACGAACAAACCCAGCCACAACAATCCGAAACTGAACCAGATTCAAATGCTCAAGGACCTCAAGAGCAACCAACACCAGATGAAGACGATCGCCATCCTCCTCACATCCACGACATCACAGTCGACTGCGGCAAAGACATGATGACGATAAACATCGAATTCAACAAAGCGTACAACGGAATTATCTATTCCCAAGATCATTTCAATGAACCTGATTGTGTTTACGTGAGAGAGAACTCGAATCAAGTTAAATATTCATTTACAGTTAGCTTGAACACTTGTGGAACTAGGTTCTTCAGTGATTTCGAAAATGAAGGCCAGGCGTATCTGGAGAATGTTCTCGTGTTGCAAAACGAACCTGGTATTCAAGAAGTGTGGGATCACATACGTAGAGTTAGATGTCTTTGGGAAGGAAATCTGACTAAACAACTGGTGTCATCACTAAGCGTTGGCATGTTGAATCAGATTACTAGTAACTTCAGTGGAGATACAGCAATGGCTAGGTTAGATATCCAAACTGGTAGAGGTCCTTTCGCGGCTGAAGCTAATGGCTTAGTGAAAATTGGAGACACAATGACTTTAGTCGTCTCTGTAACAGGAGATGCAGGATTCGACATCCTTGTCAGGGAATGCATAGCTCGCGATGCTGACAGCCATCACGTTGTTCCACTGACTGATTCTAACGGCTGCGTGTTGAAACCTAAGTTATTCGGTTCCTTTCAGAAAACAAGAGAAACTGGAAATACGGGAGCGTCAGTCATTGCATTCGCTTACTTCAATGCTTTCAAGTTCCCTGATGAGATGGATTTGATAATTCAATGTGAAGTTGAATTGTGCAAGACCGACTGTGACATGTGTCCAAACCCTGGCAGCTATGAGCCGAGGAGAAAGAGACGGGACATCATTCATCTTGGCAACAGGACAGTAGAACCTATCACAACCATTGGTAAAGGTTTAAGAGTAGTGTTCGCTGAAGATTTGCCTGTCGAAGCAAGATTTTGTATCTCACCGGCAGCAGCGATGTGGGGCGGCTTGCTGATGCTCGCAGCATCATTGTTAAGCAGTTTATCTGTTGCCTTATGTTGGCACAGATCGCGTGGTTCTGTCAAATTTACATAAAAATTATTTTATGTGCATATTGGTTTACAGATACGAGTTTGAACATGGTCCTAGAGTGTTTTGAGTTTAGTCGCTTACTGGTTAAGAATATCGAATTCAATAACGCAAGCAGATTATATAGTTATATTATATATAATCATGTTGCTTGTGTGAAACGCGTCATCGTTATCGTTACTTTAAATTATGCTTCAAAATTATCATTATCACTGCATAGTAATTTTTAATTCAAAGTTTGTAATTAAAAACAAACTGCTGCTTAAGAAAGTTTTTGATATAAACACATGTACTTAGTAAGATTCGTACAAATATTGTACCTACAATCTTATACGACATTTGTCAACAAAATTTTTTTAGCGAATTCATAATACATAAATCCTATTAATTTAATAAAGATCATTTTCATAGTTGTGGTTTTTTCAAAGGATGTAAATATAATTATCTTTAAATTATTTTAAATACTTACATACATTTAATAAAATACGATTTCGAAAATATCGAAATGTATCAGTAAATTACAAATATTATTATAATCCACTACGTATATATTTTATATCGATGTACTACGAAAGAGATTTTATAATTATATAATTATTATGTTGCACTACATATTGAAGCCTTATTTAATTATGTTTTTGGGTGAATTTAATAACGTCAAACAGTCTTTCAGGTTCAATTAAAAACGGAAAGTTATTAATGGAAGATGCTCTTTGTTATTTCAAAATCATTAAATAAAAAAATACCTTAACATTAAATAAAAGCATTATGCAAAAAATACCAACATTCAGTTTTATTTCCGAAGTTAATTGTTATTTTTTTTGTATATGTGATTGATATACATAAATTACTGTGTTATACAAAATAATATTCACATTTATATATTGTTATATAATATTTATTACGTCCTTAGTAAATAACTTAATTGTAAATATTAATTAAGATTAACTGTATGAATGAATAAACGAATTTTATATATACATGTACTGCTGTTTTATTATTTTGTCAACATCGTTTGTCAATCTTAGTCCATCGCTGGACATGGGCCTCTCGCAAGGCTTTCCTTTACCAGGTCTTCGGTTCTCTTCACCCAGCTTCTTCGTGCCTTGCGCTGATCTTTCTGCCATGTACCATACCATCGCTCCACGTTATGTTTGGTCAGACGCGGTGATCACGCGAAGACTTACATACAAATTTATATGCAATCAACATGTGACATTATCCTCATCATTCTCGAAGAGGGAGACAGACACTCCCACGTTCCACCAGTTACGTTTACGTCCCACTATGTAGTAGGGGGTGGGCCTAATGCCATACACCAGGCACATTCGAGCCACTACTAGAAAATATAATTTAGAAAAATCCAATAGTACCTTAAATCGAACCCAGTACCTCGTCGGGCAGTCGTGATGGTCCCGACAACGGGCTTGACGTAACGTTCAATTTTGTCTCTATCACATCGTGTTGGATATATGATGAGGGGTTTCATAGTTTTATAAGAACGACCCTGTTTCAAACTTGGCGCCGTTGGATAGAATTTCTATATCAACATACTTGTCAAAACCCTTGTAAGTCTGCAACGTAACTAGAGTTAGTAGCTGCGCGCATGGCGTATAGGATGACTATTATGAATTCAGAGTTTTATGTTTTCGGATACAATTACTATTTTATATATCGCCACGCCGTGTTTTTTATAGTGTAGGCAGATAATACCGAGTGCCTAATATATCCTTATATTACTGAGGCGCCTCTTCCACGGTCATCACTCTCTTCGTTTAATTTTCATTTTCAAGTAATGTGTACCACATTAAAGATTTGACGGTAATTATGAATGAGATAACGTCGCTTTTAACGCGATATATTCCAAATAATATTAATTATTTAATAAACTAAGCATCAGCGAAACTCGAAGTTTAAAATTAATTTCAGTTGAAACGTCACTAAGATTATATCGAGTCAGACATTGCCAGCGTGGAAGCAAACATTGATTGTTTTGTTTATTTATGCTTGAACGCGCTTCAGAAGAGGAAGTCTCATTTATAAACTCTATCTTTAAGTTATGAAAAAACATTAAGATTATAACATGACCACATTATCACTGAATTGGGATTATATTATTATCGTTTGACTCAACGACTAATTTAGGCAAACTGTCGCGTTGGAATGTAAATAAAGCACAGTTGTGTTCAAAAGTGAATAAGAAAATGAAAAAAAATAATACAAAGTACTCAACTTTTTCAGTATCCAAGAATAACATTAATTATTATGTCATAGAATTATGATCAGAATCCGATCATTATAAATATCATAGATCAAGAATAAATGATATATTAATTGTCATTACGAATCCAGTAGTACGAATTTTCTAAGTATGATCCAGAAATAACTTGATTGTTTTTTTTAAAGAAATATTGAAACGTACGTTAAAAATTGAATAGTTTACCTGAACGAACTTCTGTGTGCTTAAAAAGGAAATCCGAATATAATGTTATGGTGTAACATGGGATTGTACTACAATTCTCTGCCTACCTCTTCGGGGATAATAGGCGTGATGTTACGTAATGATAACTTCTTAGTGAACCAAACGTAACATCACGCATGTAATCTCTGAAGACGCACGCAGAGAAGTGTAGCACACTTTCACGTTACACCAGTTAAGTTTACGTCCCACTATGGAATAAGTGGTGAGTCTGTTGCCATGCACCGGGCACATATCCAGACTACAATCCATATTTGTTTGCCATGTTTGTGAACCAAAATGGTCAAATTTTTTCCATTGTTGCGGTACTTGTTTCGGTACAGTCCGACTAGTTTCAGAGCTGACCGAGGTCCTATTTCACGAGCTCACCACGAGGCCCCAATAGATTGTTGACGTTTTAAAACCCTAGTTACTCATACATATGCAGTTATATTATTACCTGCCGATGATATTGTCATATTCAGATAAGAACTCTGAATTTTAAAAACTACCACTTTTTGAAGGTAATTCTTTTATTACATAATATTGTAGTTATATTCATATATTCATATGTCACAATCACATGTAAATACGTTTACTATCTAAGTAATGTTGTGTGTTCAGATTTACCACTGCTGAGGTAAGCGCACCAAGTTTACATTAGCAATTTAATTTTTAATATTGCATATTTAATAAGGCATAATTTGACTGCCTCGTTGGTCGTGTTGGTTGCAAGTGCGACTGCCGATCGGGAGGTCTTTTAGATACTTTTAGAGTTCGTATTTAAGTGGTTAGTACTTTATGTTCGTACTTACTTTTATTCATTCAAATTAAAATATGGATTAGTAGGACCACTCTATTTTTTTTCTCACCTCTATCTCTAAGATTTTTTTTCTTCACTCTATACATATTTCAGATGTCTCGTGAGAATTATTTCTTGTCAAAATCAACAGTTCGGTGCTCTTACCCTGGTTACAAATTTATTTTAGCAATGTTTCTAAGCCCTTTAATGTATTAATTGTTAATACATATATGATTTAGTCATGTTTATTTAAATTCTAACGATTTGTACCGTCTGTTATCTTCGGTTATTCTCGTATAATGGCTTTGCACGTTCTGTGAAGTATATTCAGTTAGCATTATTTCTGTGAAATTAGTTCACTCTAACAATGATATTCACACAGACATTCGCTGATAAGTTTTTTATTACTTTTTCATTCATTGATAATTAATATTGCCTGGCCCTTTGATAGCGTAGATGGTAAACCAAAGGGCCTGAGGCATTGATTTCAATTCGAAGGTGCTGAGGCTGTAGATTCGATTCCTCTCAGGATAGATGTTTGTGTGATTAGCACAAGCATCTGTTACGTACGATATTCATTCATTTTCTATATCATCTTCAATGGTAATAATCCGTCTAATATAACATTCTATTTTAAATCTAGTTTATTGATCTATCTCAGGACATGAATGTATCGGAAGATACGAGGATGCAACTACATCGACACTCACGTATTGCTATCTCGTGTAACAAACAAATTGAAGATAACAACGTGTATCGATTGGAAACAAGATATCAAGAACCGCCACTGCGATGTGTTTGTTATTTAATAAAACTGTTTAAGAATTATTTGTCATAATAATCGTACACTTTGTTATATGCGTTTATTTTTAAATCCTTGTCAATACTGCATGTTTTTTAAAATAACAAACATTTATTACAAATTGACCAGTGTAGATACAATATATTTTGTTATACTCTAGTAGCTACTTGTGGCTTTGCTCGCGATTATATGGAAATATTTTTTTTTTTCACTTAATGAACTACTATCGCGATTTAAAAACAAATAATGCTACTTAAATTATCTTTGTGTGATGTAAGAACTATATATACAAGAAGACATAAGTGATAATAAAATTTAAAAAACAAAAATCGGAAATAGATTACATCTATGTTATTATTTTAGTATTATTAATTTAGTGTAGCTATTCTAATTATTACCTGTATAGACGGAAACAAAGTAAGATATTAGTCACACATAATATGTATCATACTAATTGACAAGTAAACAAACGATACTGCCGACAATTGTAGCTTTTACCTTACGTTATAAAATATAATCCATTGTAAAAGTTGTAATTATAAAATAAACTTAGTTGCGTTGTGCTAGTACAATTATCTAACGGATGCTAGTGCGTCTTTAATACTCATCGAGAATCACAATTCATTTGTTTTTCTCTTTTATAAAATTTTGAATTAAAAAACAATTGAAAATGGCAGGTGACAAATTAAAAACATCTGCTCTATTAATTCAATCCGTTTCGACCTTGTCAAGTAAGTTACATTTGTAATTTCTAATATTATTAACATCGCTTTCTGTTTTATATATCCGATTATTTTAATATTAAATACAAATCAATCATTTAATTGTTAATTAATTCACCATAAAGTTCGTGGTTAGAAGCGATTGATACGTTAAAATCATTTCTTACTCTAGTTTCGCTGAGCGTAATTAATAAATGTATAGAGAACACCGAACACAAAATATCTCTATTATACATCTGACTGCCTCGTTGGTCGTGATGGTTGCAAGTGCGACTGCCGATCGGGAGGTCCTGGGTTCGATTCCCGGGTCGGGCACTACAAAAATGTTCTAATTT
>DWDU01001044.1:0-15790 GCA_018245575.1 Jemadia suekentonmiller
TCCATCTCGCAACTGGCGAAACATCTGGAATCCAAAGCCACAAGGGAAAAGAAATGTGCCCTCTGGATGTGAATGAGGTAAGTTTGTGATACAAAATATTATTTTAATTGATCATTTCGGATAATTATTTTTTTTATCGGCCTAAATTAATCCAGGTATTGATTTTATTGTGAAATAACAATTATCTATCAGTGTTCGGACGGAGACAGACTTTTTCCGACCCTTTCATTGTTCAACTGTTGAAAAACAGTTATCCTATCAGAATAAGGGGGTGAATCTCTTAGTCTACCACGCCGGACAAGTGCGAGTTAACAGGAATTTGAATACAGAATATATCCACGAACTCATGCCAGTTTACCAGGGTAAGAGGTACCTGAACCTGGCGCTGACTGATCGCAGTGTGGCGCAGCCTAGTGCGCTGTGCTGGCTGGCAACGGGCAGCAACGCAGTCGTTGCCAGAATCTATTCTGCGATCCCCAAACTCCATGCCCAGCTTGGTTATCATGGGCAAAGACTCCTCAGTGTCCTATGTCCAGCGGTGGACTTGGACTGGCTGTTGATTATTATGATGGTGATGAACAACAATCTAATTCAATACTTTGTCACTCAGTACTACCTGCACCTGACGCTGCTGCTGATGGTCCTGTGCGCGGTGCACCAGATCCTTATAACGGTTCTGAAGACCCTGCTGTTGGCTTGCACCTGTGCCACGTACGTCGCGGTCATCATGCACAAGTATATCAGCAGTCCCGAAAACAACGAGAAGTATGAATATCACAATTTTTTATATCGTAGACTTATTTTAATTTAAATCATTTTGAAGACAAGGTAGTTGTTTCATTATCGAAATTTAAATTCAAAACTTAAAATGTTCCGCATCTCGTCCAATCACAACAGTGAAGACCGACAGTAAAAATTTTATCGCTGTCATGCATGCACGGACTCTGTGTGAAAAAATGGCGTACGAAAATCCGCAGTAAAAGACCGATCGGACGCGTGTGCGGCCAAAGTTTACCTTATCTACAAATATAGCGAACGCGCGCGTCATATCAATATCAATCTCAAATATATATCAATGTCAAATATATATCAATATCAAACTGTGGATTCGCATTTACATCATCATATCGACATCGTGAACACAACGGAGGTGGAAGGGCTCAACGAAGACCTCGCGGACTCAAGGTACGTGCAGTGCAGTGTCTAGCTGTTGTGGTCTATCGACTTGCCGAATCGTGCTTTATCTACCAATCGTCTTGGCTATTGGAGTCAGTCCCTACGTAGCATCCCAGTCGGCAACGCGGATAGTACAGTAGTATTAACGTGACTATAAAAAATAATTCTCCGATTTCCATACGTAATCGCTGTGTAAATAATGTATTCCACGAAAATGTTTTCTCGCCGTTCGCCTCAGAAAATTCTCTTATTAAATCTGAATGGTTCGCATCTTGTTATAGGTGTACAAATTGCAATATTTACAGATCGAACTGCGATACGGATTCGACCCGGCAATGGATAAATATCGTGGTCGCGCTCGGCGCCACCATTGCCCTCATCTTACATTCACAACAGACCGAGAGCACGTACCGTCTGGACTTCATCTGGAAGCTGCAAGCGAATGGTGCGTTAATATCCTATTAGGTGGACTTGTTAAAATGTTAGATGTTCGGATTCGTAGCTCTTGTTTATTGTTTCTTATCGAACCGATTCCATAAATATTAATAAAGTAAAACGCCTGTATTCTTCGAAGTGGTAGGCAGAAGAGTGAAGTACACTCCTACAATTCACGTAGGTACTATGTTTTACGTCCCACCGTGGAATAGATTGTAAGCCTATTGTCGTACACCGAGCTCAATTCCAGACCCAAAGCTACTACTAAGAATTTCACCTAGAAAATCTAATTTATAAAATCAAATAGTACCTAACTCAGGAAGATAACCCTGGACATCTCGAGCAGCAGTCGCGTATGCAAGCACCAGACCACCTAGGCAGTGATATTTGTTTATGCTTGAAGAAGCTTTAATGTTCCATTAACAGTCAGTATTCCTTTAAATCAATGATTAGATAATTCAATCAGATAATGTTTCAGTTTCAATTTTTATATAGGTCAAAATGATAATTTTAACTATTCGTAGACATAGAGTTATATAAAATAACTGTTTATTATAAAATGCATTCTGATTTTAAAATAGACGAGAAGGAGGAAATGGAACACCTCGAGGCTTACAACCGCAAACTTCTGGCTAACATCCTCCCAGAGCACGTCGCCCAACACTTCCTGAATAGTGACAAGAACATTGATGTAAGTACCCATAAACAACGATGAAATGTATATGCAAGCTACGTATATAGAGTCATTCAATGTAGACAAAATGTATGAATTTATTAAATTTTTAATAGGATTAACTTCCAAACAATGTTTTCGCAATCCAGGAACTTTACCACGAGCAATGTGATTCGGTATGCGTCATGTTTGCTTCGATTCCGAACTTCTCGGAGTTTTACGTGGAGTTGGAAGGCAATAACGAGGGCGTGGAATGCCTCCGCCTCCTCAACGAGATCATCGCCGACTTCGACGAGATCCTTGCGGAGGAGCAGTTCAAGTACATCGAAAAAATAAAGAGCACCGGCGCCACGTACATGGCCGCCTCAGGTTCGTATATTTTGAACCGTGAACATCAAAACTTATAACTAAGTAATGTTGCTAGAAAAACATGTTAAAAACTATAGTATAAATCTAAACACTTAACCTTTTTATGTACGTTTACGTAACCACAAAAAATTAGATGAGATTAGGTAAAATAATATTATTTTTATCATAAAAAACAAACGCGTGCACTTGGTCAGCGGTCACTGTCCGACTGAACAATGATGCAAAATGGCCACTACTTAGCGAAAACAAATCACGTCTAGGGAGAGTAGTTAGTTGTATAAGTTGATGACCCTATTGTGCCTCAAGTCCCCGTTACGCCCCGCCCCCCTTCACCTACTTAAAAAATTTCTACCCTCAGGTCTGACCGTTGCTACCAGAGACCTCCGAGGCTTCCGCCACGTGACCGCGATGGCCGATTACGCGCTGCGTCTACGCGAACAGCTGCAATATGTCAACGAGCACTCCTTCAATAGCTTCCGCATTAGAATCGGTATGATATATAATACAAATACATGCCGTGCGAAGCAAAGCGAACGCGATTAACGAAAATGGCTATTTACGTTGTGCGCGCAAAATAATATATGGACAACAGAGGCACTCATATTTGTTAGAATATTATCTTTGCCAAACGCCTGCGCACTGCGTTATCGTTATTGTGAATTGTCATGTATTCAACGCATTTGCTATATATGTGTATTTCTTTGTTTATGTACATATACATGCATAAGAACAAATGTAGGTATATATATGTACGTAACGGAAGAAATCTGAAATTAAACTGTCTTTGGTAAAAACATTTGGTCCACTTAGGCCCTTCGTACACAACGCTACACATGTCTCCGATACTCGACGACTTTAGTCTCTAAGCGACATCCGCCATAAAAAATCCATTGCGGTACGTGAACATGTTGCGTCGCCGACATTAAATTTGTCGCGCGACTAGTATCGCACTAAACGCGCGCAACATGAAGGACAAGATCGCCGCTGCGTATGTCTCCGCGAATTCTGATGACGCAGCAATTTTTGAATATAAAATTTGTTTTTGAGGTGCAGAAATATCCTTGCTTATGTAACTTCTACTCAAAGGAATATTCTAAAAAAGAGATTACAGAAAGTCTGCACTTTATGTTCCTTCCAAAATACGGATAAACCCAGTGTGTTCTGTTACGTCAATTTCTTTGCTTCCGCTAAAGATTGTACAATATTATAGTTTCATAATCACGAGTACGTGTAAACGTGTGGTCTGTGTACCCGGTACGCCTGCAGCGGCCGAACAGACGACACGCGTCGCACGACGCTCGGCCGCCGGTGCGGAGCGCGCGCCACTCGACACACGCGACTCGGTACTAACGTCGTATACAACATTTGGATCGGAGACTTATGTGGCCTTGTGTACTAAGTGCCTTAAAGTTCGAAATTGGCAACGTAGGAATAAATGATTGTTCCAACAGGCATCAACATCGGGCCGGTGGTGGCGGGCGTGATCGGCGCGCGCAAGCCGCAGTACGACATCTGGGGCAACGCGGTCAACGTGGCCTCGCGCATGGACTCCACTGGGTTACTGGACCACATCCAGGTATCACGAAAAGCCTCCAATGTAAAATGATTTCATTCTTCAAAAAATTAACAATGTAACGTCCGGCTAGTGCTAGCGTGCGATTGCGATACCACTATTTAATAATTAATATATAACTATGTGAAACTAACTTAATAAATAGCTTAAAACCCCTACAAACAACAATCCTGAAATTACTATCGAACAATTGTTATATTAGGCCTTAACAACAAGCAGCGGCAGCTTATGCGACTACAAGAGCGAACATTAACTTTTAAAGCGATTTATGGTAACTATTTCACAAGCTATTTGTATATGCAGCAAGCGAATTTACTATTCCTAGGTAACGCATGAAGTGTATGAGATCTTGGCTGCCCGCGGCTACAGGCTGCGGTGCCGTGGAACTGTGGACGTTAAGGGCAAGGGCAACATGGTCACCTACTTCCTCGACGGCATCGGCGAGACAAAATTGAACAACGTCCGCGATCTCTACGATGTTAGTAACATTTTTGACACGCAATAAAATACATGCTTTTAATATTTCACTCAACTAGTGCAAAATGTATCAGAACCATTGTTTTATGGTTGATACCACTGTATAAGATTGATATAAATTTTGTACTATACTTATCTGTCTAACTCTTTGGAGAGAACTGATGTGACGTTACGTATATTGCGTTTTACAAAATATACTTTAAGCTTTCCGTAAAAAAAAGAAATGAAAGGAAAAACAGAACAATACTTTATTAATTTTGTGCGTGAATATGTAAAACAATAGGTACCTACAGTTAGAAAATATACAGGATTTTGCCAACAGTAAATGTACACTTAAACAAGATCCTGTATGGGAATAGCAAATTTGGAGTACGATATTATGAGCAGCAGTACGATATTATGAGCCGACGCTTAACTTCACACTTTTTATATTATTCTGGGCTACATAAATGGTTGACGTGTTACCTGTTATAGGACCCGCAACCGTCAACATCGTCGGCGGGCAACTTCTTGCCTCTGGAACCTAACGAGCCAGACGAGCGCCTTGAGCCGCGTCTGCTCGAGACACTCTCCGAGGTGCACGCGGACGAGGACGACGGACCTTCACCGCGAGCTTCAATCCCAAAAGGTGTTACATTGTTTTGAAACGGACGACATCATTCTCACAGTGCTTTTTATTAACTGTCTACTTCCATTCTTCATCTAGAACCATAAAACTCAGGTAGTAATTCAAATTAACTGTTACAGCTACGGAGAAGTACCTAATTCTGTCAGTATATTATATATACTGACAGAATTAGGTAGCTCTCAGATAACTGTTGATAAGAAAACTTACATTTCCTTTAAAATAACACACGCATGTAACATAAAAGTTGTTAAACTATTCATAGTTATGATTAAAAAACTTTAGTCTTTCTTTCAATGCCTTTCTGTATTCATTGCAGATAATCAAAATGACACCTTCAGCGCCAAAATGGAAAACGGTGGTTCATCTTCCCGCGAGAGCCTCGCGAGCGCTGTTCGAGCCAGGGTGCTGAAGCGCCGCCTAGAACGTCCGCACTCGTTCGCCGATATCGATCCATCGATGCTGGCTAGTCTGATCACTTCAAAGGCGTACTCAATGGAATTCGGTAACGCATTTTACATGGAAGCCAATGAGGAACCGTTACGTGTAGTTACGGAACCAACCGTGAACACCAGCAGCAGCGGCGAAATCGAGTCGTTCCTGCCAGAAACAGAACCTCGACGCAGCGTCAGCCTGGTGGACTTCATCTTTCGCCGTAAGCGACACACCACCACACCAGTTAACATAATCGAGAACCCGATGAACGCTGTGTAAAAACGTTCACCCTTAATATTTTATGTTTTGTGAATTATTTTATGTTTATACCCTATTTTATTTATTTCAATGCAAGACAGATTTCTATTTAATACATCATGAAATTTTTAACCGGTTACGTAATTTAAACGTAACTTAGAATTGACAACCCACTCGGACATGACGCACGGATTTGACTTATATCACTCGGATTAGACCTGTTTCACTCCGATGAGACATATTTACTCGATTTAGACGAACTCCACTCGAATAAGACGTATATCACTCGGATTACACGTGTTTCACTCGAATGATACATATTTACTCGATTTAGACGTACTCCACTCGGATAAAATGTATATCACTCGGATTAGACGTGTTTCACTCGGATGATACATATTTACTCGATTAAGACGTACTCCACTCGGCTAAGACGTATATCACTCGGATTAGACGTGTTTCACTCGGATGAGACATATTTACTCGATTTAGACGTACTCCACTCGGATAAGATGTATATCACTCGGATTAGACGTGTTTCACTCGGATGGGACATATTTACTCGATTTAGACGTACTCCACTCGGATAAAATGTACTAAAATGTATATCACTTGGATTAGACGTTTTTCATTACTAAAAATTCGTGGATAAATTACACGGAGATTACAGTATACGGAAGTGACATGCCAACGTGCCATCGTAATGGAGCGCCACTATGCCAACATGCGATGGTATTGACGTTGATACAAATCATATATTACGTTAGGTACTTACCTACGCATAAAGTAAGTTATAAGAATTAGCATTTACGTAATCATTATATTATTATATAAGTATTCCATCAACATTTTCATATAGTTGTATGAATCTACGTCATATGATATGACAAAATAAACATAACGCCATCTCTTAGAACATGACATAGGAAATATGAAAATCTTGTCGTATTAAAGAAATACTCGGGTAACGAACGTTTGGCAAATATTTATCACGCTGTATTTTCTAGGACTTTTAAAAGAAAATTCGAAATTGTAAGTTTTAGATTTTCTAAACCTATATACTAAACCAATTTGTGCACAGGGTCATAGGAAACTCTAATCGACCTTACGAAGGCATGTGTTGTGTAAAAAACTAGAGGAAAGTTAAACGAGTGATTATAATTATACGAAACGATCAGGGTATACGTCTTTGCAAGGATTATGATTTTCTTATGAACCTGGCCTTTTAATTAACCACCTCGCTCAACCCAGTTCATGTTGATATTATAAAGAAACGTTATGTATACTATCTAAATCAAAACATAAATAGGCTTTGTACAAAACTATAAAGAAACCTTGATATAGGTCTATGAATAATCGTAGTCGTGTATGAAGGTTTTACGAGCCCGTTATAGTCTTGTATAAAGGTCATACAAGCCGGCAAAAAACAATCTTACTGTAGATTATTTATCAGCAGAGTAAGAGCAACATGAAATGAGTTGAGTTCGATTGTTTATTACATTCAATGTTTTCTAACGCAACTAACCGCATAAAATCTGACAATTTAAAATAACATAAAAGAAAAGTTACTTCATAAAACTAAATATGCCCCATGGAAGCCATTATCATTATATTTTTTTCGAAACTAGAATCAACTTAAATCTGTTATATAAATCAACGTGACAATCGAATTGGTTGTAAATCATTTGTAAAGTAGAGCACAAGGTGGTAATGTGGCTCCCAACATTGTTTGTAGGTCTAACCTCTAAAAATATGTAACATTAAATATATTGCGCACGTATCTTCACAATCCAATAGAGAAACGTTAATCAAACACAATATCCAAATCTCAGATGCGTAAACTCGGTATTTCCAGATTTATGCAATTAAATGCAACACAATAACAAAGTTTTTCGAGTGCAAGTTCAAACTGACTCGAATAACAAACTTTGTGTGCCCTCGCTTTTTTTTATGCATTAAATCGAAATTGTCATTGGTGCTCCCCGTTGCAAAAAATAGTTCGCTAGATTGTGTAATTCTAAACTACAAATATCGAAGAGAAACATAATACCTGGGGGGTCATATTACCACCTTCTCTCTGTACCTACTCAAAAATTTTAAACGAACGAGCTTACTGAAAATATTAATTACCTTCTACAGTATACCTATACATATAATATGTATTTAATCATATTTAATGATAACAATTCGTATTTAATGCTTAGGATCATTCATACGCTTCGGTATAATTATGTAGGTACTTATAGTAAACTTTAACGGTAATGGCAAATTTCAATTGCTCACTCACAAGGCTTCATAGGAAATACGTCGGGTTAGCCTGGTACCTATTTTGCTCATAAAAGCAACTACAACTTCAAGTCTTCACCACGATCCACATCCAACAAAATAAATTAATAAACACAAATGTGACATAATGTAACAATTTTTAACACAAAATAACAAGTTATTAAAAATTAAACATCCAAGAATTAGCGTGGTAAAATTTAAAATTTTATTCGTAAATGTAGTGTCTATTCAGAACTAAAAGGAAATTACTATGACCAAGTCGTACTACTTTTCAGAAAATTACAATTGATACGATATACCTACATCTTTTAATCGTGTACACATAGTACATACTTTAAACATCTGTACTGCTAGTACATGAGCTCAGCCAAAGGAACAATCTCATTGTTAATTAAGAATTGATAATACGAGTATTATTAAGTATAATATATTAAATAGTTATATTAAATATGAGTATATGTGTAGTAGCTTGATATTATCAGATATTAGCTTCGCGAGTAACGAGTGTAGTGTGCATGCTGTAGCTTTGCGTCTCTTGAAGAAAAAAAAAAAAAAACCAAAAAAAATTTTTTAACTATTATTACTATTTTAAGTGTTAAAAAAAAGTTAGACATAGGAAGTTATAATAATATTATTGCAGTTTTGACGCTATCCATGAATGAAATGTTATTCGTAAAAACACAATGTTGTTCATTTACTGTGAGTAGCTTACACCAAGCTCTCGCGTCGTAAAACTATTATAATATTATTAGAACACTAAGATTCATAGTGAATTTGCCATAGTAATTGAAGCATCCTTATAAGGTTTGACTAACTGAATCACAACACTAATATAATGAATTCTTCTGAATACGAATAATCCATATTGCAATACTGATAATAGTGAAATTCCCATCTTGAAATAAGCAGTATCATATTGTTAAAACC
The DNA here is from genome assembly GCA_018245575.1 of Jemadia suekentonmiller. Taxonomy (NCBI): domain Eukaryota; kingdom Metazoa; phylum Arthropoda; class Insecta; order Lepidoptera; family Hesperiidae; genus Jemadia; species Jemadia suekentonmiller. Next base: position 9,235 of record DWDU01001044.1, read on the forward strand.
ACTAATAATGGGCAAAAAAAATTAGTTATGGCACATTGCATTTAAAAATTATAGATAGAATGAATACAGTAATAATATAACTAATGATTTCAGTATAATCAAGGTTTTTTTTTAATTTGAAAAATAACATCACACATGTAATTACGGAAAAGGAAGGTAGAGGAGTATCTATAGCACACTCCCACGTTTAGCCAGTTACTTTTACGTCTCATTATGGAATAGGTGGTGTGTCAATTTCCATATTATTTGAATTATTTCAGTATGAAAATTAAAAGTGCACATGGTTGGTTTTAATAATACGATGGTGTGCTCCAAGCGGAATGACTTGCATCAACGCTACGGGTAACTGGCACATCGTAACCAAATAGTAGCCAAAAAGTTTAATTATACGAGTAAGTCTATATGCATAGTATACGACATAAATATATGTAATATTTAATCCTATCGTCATCTAACTTACGTATATTAATTACATAGCATATTCTATTAACATTCTGGTAGGTAGATAGGTAGACTAAGTCCCGGAAATTTATCTCAGACTTCTGAATAAAATCTAGCATGATTTTTTTTTTCTTAATCAATAGTTAATAGAACAACTTAATGCACACCCACGACAGCTATAACTTTACTAAGTGAAATTAAGTATGACTGTGTTATTTTCAACGGATATTTATCAATTACTCAACTATTTATATCATAGTACCTACCTATTGTAGAAAAGTAGCCTGTTTATTCATATTTATATCGGTGTTGTAGTTTTTCCCATATGTTAACCCAAATTTTGTCGACGAACATTGAAAGGTAATTGTAAAATTCTACCGTATTATTTTGGTCGATGTATCGTATAATGTCTGTTATATTTTGTTCCGTATCGTAGTTGTAATGTTTGTAGTCTAATACGTTTGTCATTAGCTATTTGTTATTGTGAAGTATAATAAATTGAATGTCTATATTATCGGCTTACGACTTCTAAAGTGAAATGCTATAAAGAACAAATTTAGTATCTGGCAAATAATTTTATGCGATAAACTGTACTTTATTCACAATAGAATATGAATAAATGAATGAAGAACATGAAAATTTTCATCGGTACTTATATGCTGGTCTCCTTTCCCGGTACTATACGGCTACGTGAAGTGACCGGTGATTATCGGATAAGGTCAACGGATTATTCTATAGAAATGAACAGTGGTATTTGGAACTTGTGTATGCGCCAGTCATATTACTTGCGTAGCCCTATTAAACAAAACTCTATACAACTATTAAACAAATCTTATTATACCATATAAAGTACAGTTACATCGTTCTTTATTTAATTGTCTGAGAACCAATATGAAGTTCATTTTATATCCTCTTCTTACTAAAACATTTAAATTTCCTTAATATGATATCTTATATAATATGTTATAAATTACTTACAGTTCACTCGTCGAAATTAGTAGGTTAAATTCATAATAATTGTTTAAAAATCGTAGGTTTCAGAATATTTCAAATATAGCAATGTTTGTAAATAGCTTATGTACGCGCTTTCGCTAAGGCTCTAATTACGGACAAGATATTTATCTTGGTTGTAACATCGACATTGTTTTTACAAGACGTACAATTATTTTATAAATGTGAACATCTTTTTATATAGTAGGTATATTATTTAGTGTTTCACACACGTCGACGTGGTTCACATCGGTCTGGGGAGATTCTAATGTAGGTACCTACCTATATAGCGAGTGTATATTAAAATATGTTCTTAAATTATAAATTTCCGGTCAATCTCAGTCAATCAGTATTATTATTCAATATTATATTGTGATATCTATTTATACAAAATAACTGGTTAACTCCGTGCTTTTGTTTGTCATGCAAAATTCTATGAATCAAGCAGACAATGGAGACAACCATATATTAATAGTTTTTATTTTTTGCTTATGACAATATAATAGCGTGCAACTCACAGACGCCTAGTGATCACCTCGATTTTGGACCTTTTTTATGTTAGCTTATACGGAAGTTTAACTTGACCTAACAAATAATTGTGTTTGAATACTCCCCAGTCGGATTGCACCACGCTCCTGTAAATTACATACCTAACAGAACAGACGCGAATTTTTCTAACGCGGTATACAAGTCAATGCGAATATTCAGTGAGAACTGTTAGATAACACGTACCCATTCTCGCATCGACAGTAAGATAAAAATAATACAGAACAATAATGTAATGGATGTCCCTACACATTTCTACGGATGATTGACAGCTACAGATGATATAAAAAAGCGCCTAGAAATATTTCACAAATTCCATACCTACATATTCAGTTGGAGTGAAATTTGAAAATTAAACAATGCATTTTTTGGACTACTCTACTGTTTTTATGGGTCGTTATTTTACATTTGAATCGCTAAAAATGTTAAATTCACTAATATACTAAACAAAAACTCCTTAAGCTTACTGTGGAATTGAAATAAGTATTTCAAGTTACTATTATTACATATCTGTATATCTGGCACGTGATTACAAGTAGATCTGGAAAATAATACGTTATAATTCCTCACACCTCGCATTATTTCTTAATGTACTTAATACAATTAGTTGACTATATTTTAGATTAAGTTTTTGTTAATTGATTATATGTAACTTTACTGTTACGATAAGATGCTTTCGCTTCAGCTGGCTAATTATTTATTAAATCGTTTTAATATTATGTGTGTAGTTATTAGATATACTTGTCGTTTTAACTGTCTACGTAATATTGATGTGTAATTGTGACCAATATATAATGTTAGTCGGTAGATGTTGTCGCTTTGGCCTAAATTATGTTGTCAATTTTGTTTTAAAGTACGTCTTAAAGCACAATAACTGTAGATGTTATAAGTTTAATTTACCTACATGTAGTTCCCAAACACTCAATAGTTATGTTAACGTTCGTTAGATACTGTTTGTATTGCGTTTGCTATAGCTAATGTTAGGTTAAACTCGGGCCGATTTCTCTTGAGGATAGTATTTAACGCATAATTTTATATCAAAATACGTAAAATTTTGTTCGCGTGAGTTCTATGAAAGGAATTGGACGAGGCGGGACGACGCTTATTCAAACAGGCTTATACTTATACAGCAACGAATTGATAGAATCATTTATATTTCGGATATACCTAAGCTTTCTCAATACGCGTCTCTCGCTATGAAATAGCATATTTCGAATTATAACGTCTAATTTTTGATAAACTGCGCCTGATGGTTAATAGTAGGTACCTATTTACATTTTATCTTTGAAGTAGTACAATAAGCTAAATTACTCGATAGTTAATTATAACAACAACTCATTGCCAAAATTTAAGATTAAACACAAATGAAAAATAAATAATTTACGTGATCAATTTCCTTCTTACATTCTCGGAAGATAATTTCCAAATAAAAGTTACTTGTCTAATAAAAAAATTGGGGCAACTTAAATTAAAAAATACTCAAGCTTCACCTATTTTATAAAGTTTAAGCAAGGAAAGATTATTTAGCACATTAAAGGATAATTTGAATATCTTTTTCGGCGGTAGGTACCTACACCAATTAATGACAGTTATGCGTTCAAGTGCTATCCTAATTACATAATGATATTAAGAAGTGAATTGGATGAATTGGTTGAGATCTCGGTATGCATGGAATGAAAAAGGCTGGCATAGCGAATTTTCAGGAGCATTTTTATTCGATAAGGTTTTACAGTAGTTATTATGTTTTAGCGAGACGATTTGTCAATTATTTTCAGGTAACTGAATAAAAAGACGAACAAATGAATATCTCACCTTATGTTCCACTCGCATAATTCGCGTTTGTGAGTGGTCGCAAATCATCTCGTTAGAAACCGCAAATAACTAGTGTGAAAGTTATGGTGAAAAAGTATTTATCTTTACCTTATCCTCATTAGACAATAGAAACCAAAAATCAGTACTATCAAATTATAGTAATAATAATTTCGTTTAAGTAGTAACGACAATATTTGATTTTGTTACCTGTGTTTGAAGTATTTTTTTTACATTAATTTTAATAAAATTTGTTTACATTGTTGAACTTCTATTAGTTGTGTAAGAAATTTACAATATTGGACGATCTGAACTAAATGCAAAGATGAGATTACGTATAATGAAATTTACACAATATATTATACAAAACTCAATCCTTGTACGTTTTCGATTTGATACAAGGGGTTTATACCATCTATCGTTAAAAGCAGCTTGTTGGGCAATGAATATTATAAAGTCAGTTTACTATTACGGTTATCAGATACCAGAAATATCAAATAGGTACCTATACAAATGTCACAAGAAGGTAAAGATTCTAAAACCAGTTGGATTCGATACGCTGACTAATTGTGTAACAACAGTATTTGAATAATTTTAGCAACATACAGATACAGATATCATAAGAACCCACGGGCTGTAAAGTTCCGCTGTACCTGCCTACTTACATCATGTTTACGCTTTAAGTACCTACTTGATCACCTTGCATATAATTGAAAACGTATGAGGTAAAAAATTAAGTCAAATTGTGAAAGGTTTATTAATTTAAAATGTAGTATTTTATACAGTCAGTGTCATATATGTGTACAGAATACAAATCAAAGGACCAAAGTTTTTATTTAACTAAATACCGACAGATCTAGAAAATGTAGATAGATAAACTTGTGCTGTCTAAATGTACCTAATGTTTTATATCGTTTTCGGGAATTGTTTGTTTTTCTGCAATATTTGTATGTGGCCACATTTTTTTAAATTTACAACGTCGTGTTAAATTAAGCATAATTATAATTTTAAAAGCTAGGTAGTTATATAGATTGTAAAGACAACATAGAAGTTTTTGGTGAGTCATGTGTGTTTAATGCATTACTGTATTGATATTAAAACTGACTATCAATTGTTCTCATATATGACGCTGACTGTGCTAACAAAGTTATTTCGTTCTATTTTTGTTTAAATTATACCTTTTTTAGTTTCAAAAAATTGTGTCATTTCTGTATCGTTACTCAGGCTTTGAATTAAGATTATGAGAAAGAACGAAATGTAGGTATAAAAGAACGTTTATGTCGCATCATGTAATGATGCGACAAGTTTTCGAAGGATATAGATTGTTGGAAACAATGGAAATGAAAGGTATCGAAGAATCGGTCGATCTATTGCTTCTATTTTTAATAAAGCTTGAATTTGTATGTATCTATTGCGATTTATGTCTGTATTTGCCTATTTAAATATTTATAATATATGCTGTTTATGTGACATTACAGTGATGTTTTATTTATGAGTACCTATAACTTTAAAGCCATTTTATATTATCCGGTATTAACTTATGCAAATGCAATTTTATCAATCTGTAAATTTCATTTAGCCACCCACGTCCATATTATATTGATACATATAGTATGAATTAAGTTTTGTATTTTTTATAATACATAAATAATACATTATTTCTTTTTAAACTTATTAGTTCAATACTGACTACAAAATTTTCTATATTTCTGTATTTATATGGCCTTATAGAACTCAAGACCGGCTTAACCTACTTGAACATTAGTAATTTGAATGAACATTGACTGCGCAGAGGAGTCTTTATACATATCTATATGATACTTTAAATCTCATGGTATTCGTAAAGTACAAAATTTAAATCGTATTTTCGTATGGCAACAACAATTTCAACCACGTTTTTTTTTTCATTATAAGTGTGCTTTTCAAAAGTCCCAGTAGAAAAAAATATCTTAGTTAAATTACAAAAGTTTGTCGGATAATTAGATTACAAGAAAATCAGCTGAGCACGCGAAGAGATTAGAATAATAATTAAAGGCTAAGGACTAAAAAGGCATACTATTTCTGGGTAAACAGAGAACACCAAATACTAGGTAAATATTTCTGAGTTTACAGACTTGAGGTGCTTTTTCACATACACCTCTCTCTAGGAACAGGCACTTAATACTAATTAATTTAAAATGATTTGTTATGTGTTTAACGAATCATTTGAGCTGGCCTGACGTATGGACTGGTGACAGATATGGCTGGTCGTCCTTAGCAGAACCTATAGCTGTTGTGGTAAACGTGTTCTGGAGTGGAAACCACAGCTTAGCAGACGTAGCGTCGGACGCCCTCCAGCCAGGGGGAAGTCAAAATCTGAAGATCGAGTGGCGCGCTATTGGAAAGACGTACATGTATGTTCAGTAGGTAATAGACAGGAATAGGCTAATAAACAATAATCATAATAATAATAATCTTTATTTCAGACCAGGTACAATCTTAATGTAATTAATTAAAGCTATCCTATGTTAGTAACACATGTCATATCAAAATTAAAATAATAAATAAAAATATACAATGTAGTAAATAACAAAAGAAAGAAACGCAAATTACAATTACACTACACTGAGCCAACCATACAGTAGCAATTGTGAAGTGCTATTGTTGGTTAGCTGCAGTGTGTGTATCATTCCAGGCCCTCCAGAGAGGGCTGACTAGAGTAGTATAAATTCACCGGTTCTGGCTCACTATCCAGAAGCGGTCAACTGGTTCTGACTCATGAGTCACAATC